>WBMW01001040.1:0-222497 GCA_013396635.1 Penelope pileata | reverse complement strand
TTTTTTTTTTTTTTTTTTTTAAGAAACAGAGATTGCAAAAGATTATTTCTTAGATTCCATTTGCTCCATCTCTTTCATCCCGGCTACCCGAACTCTGCGTGGACTAGATTTATGCCTATGCCCTGGTTTCCACTGGGATACAGTTAATTTTCTTCACGGGGGCTGGTATAATGTTTTGGATTTAGGAGAAAAACAATGTCAACAGCACAGTGATGTTTTAGATGTTGCAGAGTCGTCCTTACGCTAAGTCAAGGACTTTTCAGCTTCCAGCACTGCCCTGACAGCGAGGAGGCTGGGGGTCTGCAGGGAGCTGGGAGGGGACGAAGAGAGCTGGCCCCAGGTGGCCGTGCCATGCCACATCCCACACTGCACAGTGGCACGCAGAGCCCTTACACCAGGGCAGCTGGCTGGGGAGCGGGCTGCTGCCCGGGGACTGGCTGAGTATTCATCAGCAGGTGGTGAGCAATTGCATTGCTCATCACTTCTTTGTATATATCATTAATACTATTATTCCTTCCTTTTCCATCCTATTGAACTCTCTTTATCTCAAACTTGTAAGGTTTGACTTTTCCTAATTCTCCCCCTGGCCGCGCTGCGGGAGGAGTGAGCCAATGGCTGCTGGGCACTCAGCTGCCCGCTGGGTGAAGCCACAACAGCTCGCCAGAAAGGAGAAAAGCAAACGTTCCAAGAGAACTCCCATCTCATTTAAAAAGGTGTGCAAAAACCTCTTGAAGTCTTATGCATTCTTCTCTTCTGCTGCTACCTGGTTTTAACGGTGAACAAAGTATTTAGTGGAGATTTTGGCCAATGTCTGAATTTCGTCTGCATAAGGATTTTGGGTTTACTTACAATGTGAGTAAGGGGCAGACCACGTGAATTAAATTTAAATGAAATCAGAACTAACACTTGCTGGAGATTCTCATAATTTTTGAAAGATACGCTAATTTAAATTATCATATTAAATTAGGCATTTGGATGCTTCGGTTACCCTTACAGTAGAGGCCAATAATGACACAAAATGACCTTCCTCAGCTGTACCAACCGATAACTCTCTGAACCTTGTCTTGACAGAAACCACAAAGCCCTTTCAATAGTAATGGTTTTTTTCCTTCTTAGTTTTTGGTGGAAGGTCAGCAAACGTCACTGTGGAAAACAAATTTATCCAACTCTGGGAGTTTTGTTTTTTTTTTAAAAAATAGTAGAAGAAATTGAAGCTTCTTCAGCAGCGCATGATCACCACCTGCCATTGCACACAACCAGAGGACATAAAGCTGTAGTTTGCCTTTATTTTTTTTTTTAAGTATCTTCCATACGAGAGATGCAAGCATTAGTAAGGTTGCATAAAGTGATTATTGATGAGATGCAAAAATGAATTGCATTTCATTAATATCCCTTTTTATCTTAATTCAGTTCTAGTGTTCTTCAAAAAAAAAAGGTCATTAACTCTTTACAGAGAATAGCCATAGAGAATGTGTGCATACAAATGTGGAAGAGAGAATAAAACACCACAGTTACCCCAGGAAATGTTAAGACATTTAGCAATAGCTACTGTTGAAACACAGATTCTGCTACATGCCATCACGTAAAATAGTACCATCATTTTGTTTTTAAGAATTCTTACAAGAACTAAAAAGAGATTTCAATTAAGGCAAAGTTTTGACCTCCCAGTTTCTCACGATCCATGCCCACAGGTATTAAGCAGATTAATTCTAGTATCTGCAGCAAGAAATCTAAGGCCAAATTCAGTGTATCACCCTATCCTCTAACATTTTTTGAGCAATAATACTTAGTGTGTGTTAGGAAAGCGCCTCAGGCTCTGTCTGGCCTGACAGCATAGGGTGTTGAGAACTTGCTAGGCCTGGACCACGCTGGGACTCGGAAGATTCACTGCTCACTGCTCTTCTGTTTGTACTCTGCTGAGGGAAGGCCTGCAGCTGTAGGGCCATCATGACCAGCTCCTAGAGCAGAAGGCAGTGAGGGACCTCCCACCTCTTGTTGGGCACAGCTGATGGCCCCATGGGGCACGCTGTGACTGGAGGCAGTTTCAAAAGGCTGCCAAGGATGAGGAGGCTGCGCTGTGAGTGTGTTTTGGGGCAGGGTGAGAGGGGCAGAGAACCTGCAGGGAAGTTTTCCTCAAGGGGACAGCTGGAGCTCTTTGCTTTGTGTGTGCCAGGTACGTTCTATGTCATGGCACACCGCAGCCTGACTCCCCAGGGTGACTAACGAACAATGTAGTTACTGTTAGTTTCCAAGATACAGTTCTCTAAGTAAGAAGATGACTGCAATACCCAGTACAAATAGGGGATTAGTTTCCTGACCAGTAATTTTATCATGTCATAAACGAGGTTTGCAGCAAAAGGATAATTAATCCAACTCCCAGACATGGTAAACAACGCAACAGGGATCTTATACAGCAAGTTGTTGGCTCACTGCCGCCCTCCCAGTGCAATGGGGATGAAAAGCAGATAAAACTCAGCAAAGTAGGTCTTGTGGGTTGAGATAAAAACTACTTACTAGGACAGAAAATGAAGATAAAAGGACAATAATAAGTATAATAATATAATACATGTTTACGAAACAATTGCTCACCACCTGCCAAGCAATGCCCAACCAGTCCCTGAGCAGTGGCTGTCCCCTAGGCAACTCTCCATTGGTTTTTAAATTTTTTTTTGTATGATGTCATATGGCATGGAATATCCCTTTGGCCAGTTTGTGCCAGCTGGCATGGGCCTGCCCCCTCAGCCTCTTTGCTAGCAGGACAGCACAAGAAATGGAAACATCCATGGCTCTGTACAGCCACCGCTCAGCAACAACTGAAACATCGGTGTGTTATCAACGTTGTTTTTCTTCCAAAGCCAAAACATAAAATCACACCAGATGCAATGAAGGGGAGAAAACACTCTGAATCAGCTGAAACCAGGACAGTAAGGCAACGCAACACAAACATGTAGTCATCCTGTGTTTCAACAGCAGCTATTGCTCATCCTGGCAGAATTAAAGGTAAGGCGAAGTTCCCCAAATGTCAACAACTGGCGTGGATCTCATTTTCATGAATTCTGACTCATGCAGTACAGAGCAAGGATGGTGCCAAACTGTGTGGGACAATTTAAGTTTCTAGTATTTAATGCTCCATTGTACTTATAATGCCCAGGGAAGCTTTTGGGCTTAGAATGAAGGTTCTTAATGGACTCAGAAAATATGTACTAAAAAGAGTACAGGTAACTAACATACATTAAATATCCCAGCTTCTTCTACATCTATTTGTAGAACTTTTCTTCCTCAGACCTTCCATGTGAGTAACATCTTTCCTTGTAGGTTTCTTACAGCAGTGATGTCTGGTACTAATTTATTCTAACATTTGTACTATTTTATAATCGAGGCTAGTTATTATTATTCAATGCCACTATGTTCTTTCCCGTGCCTTAATTTTTCCACACTTTCAAACCTTTGGAAGACAGCTTGAAGTAGGACAACGATGCCTTTTGCTCTCTGCATTGCTCATGGAAAGAGAAAACTGAAAAATGCTATCCTATATATTTCTTTTTGTGCAAAACGAGGGACAATAAAATAAAAGTCATCCAGACAGTCTTTTGTCTACAGCTATCACTGTTGAAACAAATCAATAACAACCACATTTCAAGCGCAAGCAAGAAAGAGTGAAGACTTCCTGTCTCATTTGCATCCTAAAATATGATTCTGCATAGTAAGCCACAGCAGGAAACTCGGTGAGAATTACATACAGCACGTTAATGCAAATTGTCAGAGCACAGCTCATTGCAAAAGCTGCCACGTAAAGGGAAGCAACTTCCTCTAATTAAATCTAAAACCTTTACAGCTGTGAAACTATAAATTTTTATCTACACTACCAGTAGCTGTAAACTTTAATCTAAATGGAAGTATTGGGTTTTTCTCCCCCTCCTACATGAAGACTTACATGAAACTAGAGCATGCCTTTTAACTCCTGCCACATGAGCGCTGCCTCTATGACGTCAGTGTCTTCCCAGCAGAAATATTTGCTAGGCTGATGCTTATTAAGAGCCTCTTCTGTCCCTCCCTTTCTTTTCTTTGCAAATTGTTTGATTTTTAGTGAGAGAAGCACAAACTTTTTTGCGCTCTTGTATCTGATGCTCCTGTAACGATAAGCACAGGATCAGCGTGGTGCTGTGCTGACAGCTGTGTCAGCCTTGGCTCAAGGCAATCTGTCTGGGGCTGATTTGTGCCCAGTGCAGCTCAGGCACTGTTTCTTGTGCCACTGATGTCATCAGAAGATCCCTGAAAGTTTGATACACCTCCAGGCTTGGTTTTGAAATGACACAAGACAGATTTTTAGCAGTTCACATCAAAGTATTCATGGATTTTAGTAGATGGATATTCACATTTAAAAATAAACAAATAAATAAATAAAAGGTCCTAGAAGGTCTGTAGATGGAAGGGATTGTTTTCACAACCTAAAAATTCTACGTTCTAGAATGATCTACATTCATCCTTGGGATAATCTTGTTCCTTTAACAGAGCCTATAGTTTTGGTATGAAAATGAAGATCTAATCTGCAAAATAAATTAGACTTAAACCCACCTCATGGTGATAAACAAGAAAGGCATAATAATGCAGTTAACACAATTATGCACCTCACTGCTTCAGTATTTAGAGTATCTAAGTTTGGTGATTAGCGTGTTCTTGCCAGATTGCGCGATATAGATCTCCAGATCTGGCTGATGAAAACCCAGGAGATGCTGGTCTGCCCTGAACAAGGACCCTGACTTTCTGGCTCATGTTCTCCATGCAGCAGCCTTTTAGCTGAGGCATAACAATCTGGTCTTCTGTGGTCTCCTGCTGGACTTCAGGATAAACATTAAGGTTTTCTGCAAGCCAGAACTTGCAGAAAACCTTAATGTTTATCCTGAAGTCCAGGATAACTGGACTTCAGGATAAACTACCAAAAATTAGACTGTAACACTGGAGCTACCAGAATCTACTAGAGATCTGCTTTGAGAGGTGGGGATTTCAGGAGTGTCACGGAATCCTTTGGTACAGACAGAACCAAAGCAGACAGCAACGAGAGTGTGTCAGTGCTGTTCTCTGCTGAAATACGTATGTGTGCGAGGGGTGCTGCCTCCAGTGTATGAGCTGGATGCCTGTGAACAGGTCGAAGCAAAAGAAAATGTCACTGCAGCAGGAGAGGGCCACGCGGAGGACAAGGAGTGAGGACATTAAGGTATGGGTCTGTGACACAGAGGGTCTTTATTCATTTCTCAGTGAGGGCACAGGTTGCGGAATATCATTCTGGGCCCATTCCCCAACTGCAAACCTAGTCCTTTTTTTTCTCTAAGACTATAAAGCAGAGCTGAGGATGGACTTTTATTATGCTTATGTGTAGTACTTAGAACTCTTAATAACCCAATCTTAAGGGAAGTGTCCAAGTACTATGAATAATACTCAAATCATAACAGCAGGAGGTACCTAATGAACAGAATTAATGTATCCCTTGTTCCAATTTTCTAAGATTAGTAAACTTGCTACAGTCCTAGTGACAAACACCTGGCACTGACGTCTTCACCATTAGAGGATCTCTTGATTACTTCTTTTCAATGCTAATTCCTTTTTTCCCAAATGAGTTGCTAGACATTAATAGCTATGCCCAAAATCAGGTTCTTGTGTGCCATTCCTGACTGATCTGTCGTGAAATTAGCCTGGAAGCTTTTCAAGTATTTTCATTTCCTGGCCATCAGTATCCACACTTGGAACAGGACAACAAATAAGCATTTCTTTCACATTAAATCAAGGAAATATTAGCTTGTGTTAGAAGCTCTTATTGAGACTATTATCTCTGCAGACAGAGATGAATCGATGTGATTCATATTGATGCAAAAGGATCATTTAGATATATTTAAAAATACAGCAATGTGTTTAAAAGTAACAGAACAGAAACTACTCTCAGAGCTCACATGCAAGGCGTTGTTTTCTGTTGTTTTGCTGGGCAACAGGAGTGAGTGCAGTGAAGATATTTATCTGATTCAGAAATGCAATAATACACCAGCAAATAAGATACACTGCTAGAATCCCACTTTCCTCTTGTCAGTTGCGTGTGTGGCCTGTGTCTCTACATTTTTCCAAAGTGTTCCTATTCATAAACAGAAAATAACAACAATTTATTCCCTTTTTCTTTTGAGTTTCAGAAATTGCAGGGAGAATGTTTTTAGTAAAGCAAAGTATAAATTTTCAGCTAAAAAACGACACATAAGAGTATTATGTTTAAGAAACAGTATTAGATAGCTGGCACAAATTATGAACTCTGCAAATTTAGGTATTTTTTTCTACTTTCAGCAGTTCATATTTCAAAACACGTCTTTGGGATGCTGTACAACCTCAGCACTTTAGAAGCATTTCACATCAGATCTCACTTTGAGTGGAATGAGAACAGAGGGCCACCAAGTTGCTCTAAGGGCCTTACTGCATGAAGGGAGAAGCAGCTGCATTTGTTAAGTCAGTTAAGTGTGGGGGGAATCTGCTTGCAGCTTTTTACTTTCTAAAGGGACAGAGAAGACAGAGCCAGACCCTTGGAGGTGTAAAGTACCAATGGAAGTAAAATTCTAAGCAGTTAACAGGAAAAAAAAGTCAAGGGTGGTCAAGTATGGAACAGAAATGCAGACAAGTATGAAATCTGCTTCCTTGGAGACTTCTGAAATCTGGAAAACCTTATAAAACCCAATCATTATGGTTAAATCTGGTTTGAACAGGGGATTGGATCAGACAAACTCCAGAGTTCCCTTCCAACTCACACTGTTCTGATTGCAGATACAAAAGCCTGGAAAGAGCTGATCTGTGTGTATTTATTATAACATATTGCATAGAACATCATATAAAAAATGCAGTATGTGTACGGAAATATACCAAGCAAATTGACAAATGCAAGATGAAAGTCTATTTTTCACAGAGGTACAGACATCTCTCAAATTGTTTGTATTACTTTGTTATTAATTTTTCCTTACCCTTAAGGGCTTGTCTGCATACGGGTCTTATTGTGCTGCATGCATCAGCAGGAATTCATAGTGGGTTAGTGTTTTGCACTGTCTTCCTCAATTCACATACCATTCCTGATGAAGGACAATTAATACTGGCAGATCTGATGAGATTGTTCTACTTAACTGTTCGACTTATGCAACCAAGTAGGCTGCTCTGGAAGACTTTTCTTTCTTTCAGTTTACAGCCCAGCCTTTTAAGAACTAAAATGCCTCAGACCAATGGACTGTACAGGACATGACTCGTGAGGTTGCTCATGCTGCTTGCTTGTCCTTGAGATGGGGCTGGAGTAGGATTGCTTTGCCTTTAATCAGTCGATTCTGGTTCCTCTGCACAGGCCTGCAGGATCACTGTGCACTGCAAGACTCATTTTCATCATAACTTTTCTACGAGGATCAAGACTAATATTTCCCACTTTGAAAACAAAAGTTTAAACTTATGGACATAGTGAAGTGTTTGGTCATATGGTAAGCTCTGTTATTAACTACACAAAGAAAAGAATTTGCTGAATTAGCTGCATTACTACTGCGGTCACTCTGAATTCACCTGTAAATAGTCAGCCATTTTTACAAAATGGCTTTACAATGATCTTTACAAAACCACTAGTTCATCAGAATTTCCTAGTAGGGTGCCATGTCCAATGTAGTTATTATTTCAAGAATTTATCTTCACATAGACTGTCGTTCTCAAGAAATTCTATCCTGAGATCTACTAGAAAGCGTAAGCTTCTCAATGGGAATTTTCTGATATTACCTGTTTTTTGTATCAGCTTTCCACTGAAGAAAAATAATAAACATATTTATTAAAGACTGAGGGAAAATGCAGAATCTTCAAAAAAAGATAACTAGATTTCCATACTTTCATCAGAAAGATAAAAGTTCAATCATATTTGCAAGCTTTTCCGGAAATGCAAAAACTACTTTTATTTAGAAACAAGAGAAAAAAATAATTTCCAAGAAGTTCTAGCAATATTTTGTGTATATCAATGAACTGCCAGCTTCTATTGTTTGTTCACAAAGGGATAAAGGATGTCAGTACAAATCATTTGATCCATTTTATTCTAGTTCCCATGACTATCCTCTATCTTGGTTCATTCAGGAGTTGAGGTTTTGTGCGTCATTCCCCGAACTGAATATTTGCGATCAATAAAGGGACTAAAAATAGCTGATTCAGTAGGAGATGATGGTAAGTAAAAAAGCATTTCTTAGCGTTTTTTTTTCCCATTGCATGATAAAAACCAATCACTGTATAATCATAGAATCATAGAATGGCTTGGGTTGGAAGGGACCCCAAGGATCATCAAGTTCCAACTTCCCTGCAGCAGGCAGGGCCACCAACCCCCAGATCTGGCTCTAGATCAGGCGGCCATAATTGCCATAATGACAGAGGCTTCCTATTCAGAATCTAAATAGTTGTTAGTTTCATAGCTTTTCAACAAAGATGTAATGCTTAAGTTAGGGATTTCAAAAAAATATTGCACTTCAGCTCACAGAATTACTTCTTCCCAAATGAAGATTCATAGTATAGTGGGGTCAAAATAAATTCTAAGATTCCTAAACTAACATTAGCTAGAGCTGGCTGATGTTGCTGATACCCGTGAAGGTAAACCAGGCCTCTGCCAGGAATTAGTACACCTATGCTTACATAAAGCAGTTCCAGAGATAATGAGTACTCGAAGATGTGCTGGTCCTGGAACATTTGCTTGGCATCTGGGTCCAGTGGTAGCAGTGAGCATCTACCAGTGCTGTCCAGTCTTTGAAAGTTCTCTGCCCCCTTAGTAGCTGCATTGTTTGTGCTGGGATGTTGGATTAGATCTGCCATGTAAAACGGATTTCACACCTACCATTTAGCTGAAAAAATTCTAGAAGCTTAGTCCACAAAAGGGCAAGCCTTGGTCCACTGGTAGAGATGGGACAGGTGACATCTCTGACACAGGCTTGAGAGACTAGAGGAGATTACACAGCGTGTGATGAGGCTTATGAAATGCTGCACTGCGTTCAGCTTTTAGGAATAGCATAGAGAATTTAATGTGGCTACAAGTAATAATCTTGTTCTATACACACACACACATATAGTCCATCTGGGGTTATTTAGCTTATTTTAAAACCTGTATGGGAGAATCTTAGTAATAACACGGGGACTGGGAGGATGCCTGTGCAGAAGGCCATTTGCTCACATCAGCAGAGATTTATTTCAAAACCTGAGTGCAGTGAAATATCAGTGCCTGTTGATGAAATGCTTGTTGTGGAATCTGTGGGCTTAGATGTTGGATATTCTTCTGATTAAAAAAAAAAAAAAAGATGAAAGACGCTAGAGAACAAATTAATGTTTTTTTTTTTTTTTTTCTCTTGATTAACTGCTTAATATTCCTAATGTGCTCAAGGTACTGGAAACACTTGGAGGGTAAACACAGAGAGAACCAAGGACCTGAGAGTGAGAGCCAGTGAAGACAGATTTTAATTAAATTTAAATTAGAAAGAGAGAGGAAATTAAAGTATCTATCACATTAAAAAAAAAAAAAGAGCCAAAGTACGTTCAACACCTTTAAAAAAAAAAACTAATGGTTTAACTATAAGCAGTCTACACAGAATTTGTTCTTACAGCTAAAGGAGTTCTCATGATCATCTAAGGTCAAAAATATTTGGCTCTTGTGCTGCTAAAGATTCACTATTCATATAAACACATAGTTCAAAATTTAAGGTAATTTAAAAAGTGGAATTCTTATGAGATTCTGCATATTTGTCCAAGAAAACTGTCAATGTAGTCAGGACAGAAGTTTAAGTTAAAAGTGCTTTTACCAAGTTTGAAATCCAGCCATGGACAGTGGTACCACGCTGTGTATGTCTTGCAGCACTACAATCAATGCATGTGTCGTCGGTGGCTCCATCGGCTGCATTCGAGGCTGCTGGAAATTTGGAAGGCACCTGACAGGAGAGGTGCACACACTGTTATGTGCAGACGTGGTTACAAATATGGTACAAACACTTTATGTATCTTATTTAACCTAGCGTATTTTCAATCTTTCCAGTTAACTGAAGTGCTTTAGACCCTGGCAATGAAGTCTGCCCTCCCATTTTGGCTACAGCACTCCTGTGAGCTCTTCCCAGTGCTCATGAAGCAGGCACACCTCAGACCTGCCATTTGTTTCCAGCTTGCCACGTTCCCCCTCTCACTGTGTTCACTGTTGCCACCTCTCACCAGATTTGTAAAAGCTTGTCCAGTTATTTCTGTTCAGGTTCCAGCCCCCAGAGTCAGGAGATGTTTTATGAAAGTCTGAACTATAACTTCTGAGTTGCTAGAGCCCGCTAACACCTCGAAAACACAACTTTCCAGAATGGAATAAATATTTAAAAAAGGCTTTTATTTATCTGTTGGCAATGTCAGAATCACCTCAGATGGCTGCTCTCCTTCAACTGTCATTTTTTTCATTTTCACATAAGGATCCTTGAATTTTGCAATTCGCCGGAAAGAAGGATCAGAATGTATCTAAAGAGAGAATGCTGGAGGAAGGAGGACTTGCCCAGCACACAGAGTGTTGTGATGAAACATCCAACCTTCAGCTG
Organism: Penelope pileata; assembly: GCA_013396635.1. Classification (NCBI taxonomy): domain Eukaryota; kingdom Metazoa; phylum Chordata; class Aves; order Galliformes; family Cracidae; genus Penelope; species Penelope pileata. The sequence continues at coordinate 211,914 of WBMW01001040.1, read as the reverse complement.
CTGCAATGCGCAAAATGAATATTTCTCGCAAGTGTGTGTTTGAGGGGAAAACATTTTTGAGTTTTATTAAAATTTTGAGGAGAAATATACTCCTTTCCTGCCCAGGTCTCATTAAGTACTTGATCAAAATGCACCCTGATGTTTCTGTCTTTGATGACTTGATATTTCTATGGCTAAAAAGAAAAAGCAGTGATTTTCCCACATGAATGTAAAATCCTCTTTACAAGATACCCTGCTATTGGTTTATGTAAATGCATTCAGGCACTCCTAACCCAGAGAATTCGGTGCCTATAGGGACGTGCAAGCAATATTTCTGTATGGAGTGCTTAGAAGATGGCTTTGCACTGAGGTTAATTGGGGAAGTAACCTGACTTTCACAGGGTGATGCTAGACTACATCTACTTGTGTTTATGTTTCCCTTGTGTTTATGGAACAGCCCAATATTTACATGACATTTTTATTTAAAGAAGAGGAACACGAGAAGGAAATTGTAATTGTACTTCAGGCTGATTGCGGCATTATCCTTTAGGAGGAAAACAATGGTGTTTGATTATGGGGCCTTACTCCACAGACTGCACACAAATCACAGAAGCTGAGCTTTCAAGGAAGGAACTCCAGCCAGATACAGCTGAAACCTTTGTAGCCTAGGACAACTGTTTTGATTAATGATTAATATAAAGTAAGAACTTCACTCTGTAAAGCAGACTAAGCCCGATACTGGCTACGCTTTCACTGCAGTGCAGATTTGTAAGCACAGAAAATGTCAGCATCCTTATTATTTTTTTTGACGAGTGAGTTTTGAGCAGCTGGAAAATGAAGACAGGAGAGTAGACTGGAGATCGTATCAAAATCCTTTGGGCCAGAACTTCAAACAGTGTAAATCAGATAAACTCCTTTGGTGGAGGTGGAGCCTTGCTTTTTGCAAACCATCAGAAGTTCTTCCCCTTATCAGTACTCTGAAATTCTGGTAGTGCTCGAGTGACTGAAAGAAGTTATATTTTTATTATTGTGCAGGGCTTAAGCCACACATCTGCCATTGTAGTTAATACTTCTCTCATGGCAAAGGAATTGTGGAAACACTCTGAAAACATACAACATCTTTCCTGCTGCTTTAAAGGGAATAGCTATCAATGATGATTTTCTTGCTGGAAGTTGCTGGTGGAACGGTTGGTCATGCCAGTCAAATGTTGCATTGAATGTCACCCACTCCTTGAAGAATAAACCAGTCTGTTTGCTCTTTTCTTGTTAGTCAGTAGAATGGAATATCACTGTGCTTGTGTTAAATGCAGTATCAAGCAAAATTCACCTAAGCTCTTGATATGACCAACAGACACTGACAAAATGCAGTGCAGCAAAGCAGCAGGAGCTCTACAACTGTAGGACAGCTGCTTTATTTCTGATCAGCCTTGCAGTGTCCTTGACTGTTTTTCCAGCCTGCACAAACACATTAACCTGATTGTCTGCTGCGTTGCCTTAGATTTCCACCAATGTGATTTTAAATCTAAACCTGCAGTAACATAGTAAGTAATCAGGCCCAGAATCAGCAACGAGCCCTTATGTTGCACAACGACATGAGTGATAGCAGCCTTGCTTTTTCCAACGCCTAATTGTGCCAAAGTTTGCAGCTGCTTCTGTACTGTTCAGCCTTACTAAGCTTTGGAGATGGTATGCTTTGTGGAAGAACCTACTGAAAAGCAAAGTACCCTGCTGAAAAGTAAATGAGATTTTGAATTCTTACACCTATGCAATGCATCCAGTAACTCAGCTGGATGGCATCCTGTAGGTGTTATTTCTATTTTCTTTAGGTTGAACAACTTTCCGGTTATCCTACCAAAATCATGACTGAATTCGCCTGTCAAGGATCCTCATTAGTGCCTTTGTTTTGTTCCTACTATACCTGAGCTTTAGTACACCTGGACGCTTGTGATCAGGTGATTTCAATTGAGTAGTTGTACTACAGAAAAAAGATGAAGATATGGCATAGATTTATTGTTTGCCAGTGGCATTCTCAGCTATTAAAAGTACAGAGTTCTCATAATAGTAAGGCATATGTCACCCATTTTTAGCGAAAAAAACACAAAATTCTTTTTCATCTTTGGTAAAGGGATGTCTATAGTGAGAGTACTAGCTACATGTTTTTCAAAATATCTTTTTTTCTCCCCTTAGGCAAAAGTACGGCCTGATTTCTATAAGCTGTGGGTGAGAAACATTGCTAGAATATATTTGATTGTGCAATTTTCATGTTTCCTGCAGTTCTGATTTCATAGGAGTGACTTCTTTTGCAGAGTGTTGTGCAGTTATTTCAAAAAAGCTCTGGACAATCTGGGAAAAATATTGGTGAAATGAACTCCATCTCAAAACAATGAGCCAGACCGATGGTCTGTGTTTGAATATTAAATTAACAAAAAGATTGTTCTATTTCTGCATATGATTCCTCCTGCATACAGTAAAAGAAGAGGTGATCACAGAAAATGCAAATTATGAAAGCATCTGCTAAACCATTTGGTTTGTACCAGTAAGGTACTTCCATACTAAAAAGGAGATGTGCCAGCTCTGTCAACATTACTTCAACTGTATACAGCAGGATAAGATGTCCTTACTTGTCACCCTTTTATATACTTTGTGTGCATATGAATGACACATAGCGGTACTTCAAAATCAAATTATACTTATCAGCATCATTAAACATAACTGAACAGAAGCTGGTATCATCAGTAAATACTTTTGATCATAAAAAGGGCAGTAAAATATATTTCTTTACTGTCTCCACACACTGTTCAAAGTCCTGTTGTTTGTGTTTCTGCAAACCAAGCAAGAAAATATTTTCTGTGATGAAAGTGTAAACCTGCCCACTGAAGGTCATCTTTAGATTCTCTATTCTGATATATATCTGAGATATATACTCTGATTAGGTTCTCATCGATGCTGTTGGGCTTGGATTCAGCCCTTAATGTACTGTGTCAGGCATTTTAAGGGAACATTTACGTTGGGCAATGGCTGCTCCCTACCCTACCTTCCCTATTGCAAGTCATAGCAGATCATAAGACTTCAAAATCCTTCTTCTGGCTCGCTTTTGCAACTTTCTATTTTGCCTGGCTTACCATTATCGAAAATTTCTCTCCAGTCTCCATTCACATTGATCTAGGCTGCTGCTGAAGGAGTGACTGACAAGCTCGGAACAGTAGATCACTAACCAAGAAGAAAACAGACAGCAAGTCAGCATGAAACTTTCTGGAGGCCACCACTATTGAGGAACAGGCTAGTGAAGTGGAGCATAGAAAGGAAGTCAGGTGTGCAGTGAATACTAATGTGGGATACAGTCCCTATTTCTTTTAAGCACAACATCTACAGAGAAGAATAGGAATATTGAGGGAACTGATTATGAAAACACTTAAGCAAATTTGCATGAAGTTCCTCCTGTAAACTTGGACATGTTCTACAAGCCCAGTGACACGCTGGTTTTAACTCTTCCAACTATTTGCTGCACTTGACTATGCAGCTGAAGTAGTTTCTAGATTACTTGGATGAGTCTATAGGTGCATCTATCCCAAACTCACCACTATCTGAAAGCAGCATAGCAACTATGCAATTCAGCTGCTTGCAGCAAGGCAATGAAGATGCCTGCTCACGCAGCCTCAGGACACAGCCCCTCACAGAGCTATTACGCTCAGCTGCCTGACCAGCCTCCCTTCTGAACCACTGATCAGCAGCATTTCTCAAACAGGCTGCTGGCCACATTGTAGAGCTTGTGTTCCTTGCTAAGAAGTTTTCCCACTTGCAGCTTTGTAGATCTCACTTTTTCTGTCAGTACTTGTATTTAGTATTTGTATTTAATTGTTTTTTCTAGCCAAAAAGAAACTTTCGTAATTCTGACCCTGTAACAGTCTGGACCGTAAAATATGACTGACCTCTCTCGGAAGGTGAAATAACATCTTCTTTGTGATCACCCCAAACAAAAGCAAGCAACATATTAGTAAAAAGTATCTTCTTGGGGAACAAAATTGTTTATATAAGCATATACACACAAAGTAAGAACAGCATTGTAGATATGTTGAATTATCATGTCTGCTGTGTGGCAAACGAGTTAGCAGCTCTGTATGAGGGCAGCTGCTTACATAACTGTGTGTATTCATTTCCATGCACTGAGCTAAGACAGTACTACATATTCTGTTAGTAACTGACAGGTTATTTCCAACTTGTCTTCGTCTTTGCTGACAAAAAAAAGAAAAACAGCCAACAGTATTTCCATGGATGTCACTTCTATGCTTCTCTTCTGTTTGCTAATTGAATTGCCCAAAATACATTATCTAAACGAAGAAATGTCAAGGATACTTTCTGTCACAGAAGTGGACAGTTGTCAGTTAAGAAAAACATGGTTTTATGGCAAAGGAAATGTTGCTGCCTGCAGCTGTGTTCAATTTGAGTTGCAGTTTTAAACTGTTTATTTAGCTTACAGTTCCATACTTTGTCTATATTTTGTCACTACGTGTTGGATATTTTGAGAGAAAAATGTTTTAGATAGCGTGATTTGAAATTCTGTACAGATATTTTGAGAATTATTTCCGATTCACAGCATTATTTCATATGTAAGAAAGTGGTACAGAAGTAGAAAGTAGATCTGGGAAAAGTAGTTTGAAACTTGTTTCGCTGTTATTTCTGATTTCTGCCAGCATTGTGGGTAAGTGTATAACTCTTCCTTAATTTTTGATATCTGTTTCCTCGCTATGTATTCCATTAAATTTCCAAAGTAATAGGTTTGGATTGAAAATGCTCAGAGCTGTCACAGAAGTTTCTCTCCTTTTCTTCAGTTCAGGTACTCTTCAAAAATTTCCATTCTTTCTCAGCATGCAATGTTTTTTGAATTCTTTCAGTGCAGACTGATAAGTAGCTTTTCCTTCCTCAATAAACTCACAGGTCTGGTGTCTCTCACCCAACTGCACGCAAAACAAAAAGATACAGGTTTTGTCCAGACTTGGTAGCAACAGTGCCTTGCACAAAGACAGATGTTTCCTGAAGCTCCTCTGTTGGTGTGCTGGATCTCTAGGGTATGGCAGCTGGCTACAGAACTTAGATGTGTGCTCTGTACCCTATACTTATTTCTCTGTTTATCAGCTATTGCTTTTGATTCCCATAAAACATTTCTAGTTGGTATTTAATGAGGTCTTGGGTTTTGAAGGTAAAATTTTACATTTAACAAAGCAATCGTTAAAATAACAAACATTAGAGGCAAAAACTTGGTGAGAGAGGGTTTGCCAGGCTGCTCCCTACCTACAGTTACTGTGAATTTAAATCTTAGAACTGGATGTGTGCTTGTGCATGGACCGCAGTCTCTCTCAAGGCCACTTTTTACGGTGAGACTTGGTTCAGTGCAAAGTAGATACAAGAACAGTCCATAAGAATATCCATGCAAAATGTCATTCCGGCCAACATTTTGTCCTTCATTATTGCTATCTTCCTTGTCACGAAATCATGAAGTGTCACACAATTCCTGTGAAAAGAAGCAAACAAGTACAATACAGCGTGTTCACTTTGTTACCTAAGACTCCTATGTGATAAAAAGATGATCTCTAACAGGAAAACAAGGGACAGGAAAGGAAAGGAGCTAAGATTTTGTGTCAAAACACTGTATTTTTCCCTAACAAACAAAAAAGAATGATGTATGTCATCAGACCTGTAAAACATGCCACAGAATAAGATGCTTTTCCCCTTTAGTGAAGAGAAAAGCCTGTAGTTTAAACCTAAACAAACAACTATAGGTAAACCCTTAATGAAACTGATTTTCTGTGGAAACAGTCTAAATCTTTGTGCTTTAAAATGTAAGGACATCACTGAAATTGTTACACAGAATTTATGACATTGAAGAAAGATTTACATTTTGAAGGTGGATATTTAGTTGCAGTTTGAACATGGAACTTGTATAACTATTTGCAAAAATGTTCACTTATAAAGCATTTTCTACCTACTGGAAAGTTTCTGGACAATAATTTTCTGGCTATTTTGCTGTCAGAAATTGCTCAATATCATGAGTACTGAGATGTTGTAGGTAAAATGTGGCAAGTTCATAGATAATCCTTATTTTTTTCTAAAATAACAAGCTGTTAGAAGTTAAAAAAAATGGAGATTAGCTGGAAAATTACTAATTATCTGGCAAGACCTAGGCAATATCTTACCAAAATGATAAGGACAAGCTTTGCTTTGCCACTGGTTGATAAGAAGAAAAGACAATTGTTTCTTTGAAGTCTTCTTTTTCTTAAAGACTTTAAGTGAGATTTCAGTTTAAAAAGACTATTTTTAGAGCAAAAGACTTTAATAAAATTGGAGCATGAGCTATTTTGAAACATAATTTCCACTTCCTATTTTTAACCCTGATTGATATAAATGTCAGAGAAAATCATACCAAGAAGAAGAGGAAAAACTCTGGCTTTAAAAACAGCATAAGAATTTTCTCTTAAGGCCTATACCGATAATAAATGTGCTGCATTGGCAGCTGCATACTCAAGACCTGACGATATTATAACAATACCATTTCAAATGCACTGAGCCAACAGGAAGAGTTGACAACTGGCAATTAAATCCAATAAACTCCATAGAGACACGCTTAGGGTCATAGAGAAGCTCTGTGGCCACCGTTCCCTCCAAAAGGAGATTCTTCAAGTGGTTCCAAATGGCACAGAACGAAGCATCTGTGTGCTTCACCAGTCTCTGGCAGTGTTGCGAGTAGTCCCAGCCTGGCATCCAAGAACCCACACAGCCATTTGCTCATGCTTCCCTATCAGCGGGATGAAGAGAAAAGAGGGAGAAAAAGAGATAGAGAAAACTAGTGGCTTAAAATCGATACACTGAGATCACTTATGGACTGCTGTCATGGGCAAATCAACCACTCATTTGTGGGTCCTCCACAGGCTGCAGTCCCTCTAGGAACATTGTTTCCAAACAGGTCTTCCACAGTCTACATCCCTTCCAGTCTGTACCCTGAAAGGCTGTGAAGGAGGATGAGATAGGGAGACAGTCACATCCTTCTGCTTCTCTTTGCTGGACGACAGCCAGCGCTAGTCCTGCTAGCCCTGTTTCCTCACACGGCTACCAGAGAGGCTGGCAGCTTTCCACCAGCTTGTGGGGTGTGACTTTCATTACAAGTGAGACATGCAAGGGGAAGCTGAGAGAGCTGGAACTGTTCCGCCTCGAGAGAAGGGTCAGGGGAGATCTTACCAAAGTGTATAAATACTTGATGAAGAGCTGAGGAAGATGGAGATAGACTCTTTAGCAGTGTCCAGTGGCAGGATGTCAAGTAATGACGCAAACTGTGATGCATTAAGCAGAAGAAAACAGTTTTTACTGTGAAGGTGGTCAAATGCTGGAAGTAGATGTTCAGAGGGACTGTGGAATCTTCATCCTTGGAGATACTCAAATTTGACTGAACACAGTCCTGAACAACATGCTCAGTTGTTACTCGCGGTTTGAGCAGAAGGTTTGGACAACCTTGCAACCTCAACAATGCTATGATTCTGTGCTATTGCAGAAAGAAGAGAATAAATAGCTATGGATTAAAGAGACATCAATGAGGGTGTTTCCAGCTTTATTTGGAAGCAAACAGCAGCCAGAAAGGCTTAAAGATGATGAAAATAATGGCAGTGACTTTCTGTACAAAATAATATATCAATCATACAACTATTACTCTAAGAAAATCTCTCCATTCCTGTGTGGAGGAGAGACTGGATTTTACAGTCTGTTATTTTCTGTCACCCCTAATAAAGCCACCTCTTTGGATGTAGCTGAATGTTGAATATGTTTAAGATTTGTCCCGAGCACTGTGGAGATTCCAAAGTTCTCCTTTCACTGAAGGAATAAAAAGAAATAGCCAGCTGACACCTGTCTTTGCTGAGATTCTAACACCCTTAATTTCTTTGATCATAAAACAATTCCTTCCCATTGAATAACTTAACCCTAAGACTTCTGTTTGGCTCTTCATATACATATCACTTTTTATTCTGAGTTAGATGTTCAGATGATGTTCATGATGGGTTTTACATACGAAGTTTACTTCATCCATCTCTGCAGATAATCGCTCCTGGATATGTGCAATTCACTGTCCAAGAGAAGGAGAAAATTCTACATCCATTTGACACTAAAGGAGGAATTTTAATATCAAAGTATTTGTGGATGAGGTAAATGTCTCTGTGGGTGAGCATGACCCTCTGAAACCATTTTAGTTCATTTACTCGTAAGTAATTTTCTGAAGTATTGTACAACAGCACATGAGAACTTACTATATCTAAATCTTACAAAGTTGATATATCCTCTTTACTTCTTCCACTATCATCTATGCCATCCAAATTATGTTTGTTAGCACTGAATACATAGTATTGAGTCTTTGACAGTACTGAGTCATTGATTCATCGATCTCTAGGGACATTGGTCCCTTACTGAAACAGTCTTCCTGCAAAACTACATTTTTCCTTGGAAGGTCTCGGATTTATGTGCTAATCAAAAGCAACTGTTATTTCTTTGTCAGAACAGAGAATGTGTTTCAGAGGTTATCTGTTGCTTACTTTATTTTCTACTGTTGTTTTCCATTACATACAATACGCATTCCTACCTATACAATAGACTCAGCTTAAAATAAAACCAAACACACCTGTGGATTATTCAAGATCACGGTGATATTTATGATGAAGTTTTTCCTCCTTCTGCTCATCATGTCACAATGAAGTAAAAGAAATAGAAAGAGTCTGTTGCCTATATCTGCAAAGTTTTATTAGCTACAGTACGTAAGCATAAAGGTGTTAGCACGTGACAAGTTTGAATAACATTTGATTTAAAATTGGTTCCATGAAGACTAATAAAATGGAGCAATGTTGGCCTAATAGGTTTGTTCTTTTATGGATCAAGTCAAATGGAGCACAGAACATTTTTATTCTCATCAGCTAAATGTATCTAGTTATGTAATGGCCAGAGTATTGCAACGGGAATACTAATGACAGTAAACAGTCAGGGTACTCTATTCCAAATCAAATGGGCTCAGAGATTACTCATTTTCTTTTAGAATAACAAATGGACTTGTCAAGAATAAACAGAAGGAAACCATAAAAATGAAACACCTGTTATTTCGTTTTCACAGATGTGGCTGCATATGGGCAGAGATACATAAATATAAAATACTTGAAATATTATCCAGAAAATTAATCACTCTGTGGTCTCATAACATCAAACAGAACTAATAACAAAAACAAGGGAGCTTTGAAATCTGTACCCACACAGCCCTGATGAATCTTCTGTCAGTAGCGCGTTCACGTTATTGTTTTCCTGAGGATTTTGATGAAATATTGTCTCTAAGCTTCAAATTGTCGTAAGACTTTGCAAGTCATTAACACTGATTGTTCAGTACAGTGAACAACAGCATCAGATATGTGTTTCATCGCAAAGAACACGTTCTCTGTGACAGAATGTAGAAGACGGCTTCAATCAGATTTTCACATTAATCCTTAAGATATGAAAATTTGGGCTTCTCTTTTGAACCTAGCAACAGCCAGATCTGTGTAAACAGTGATAATATTTAGGGAGTTTTCGATGCCCTACAGGAATATAGACGCTCTAATTTAGTTCACACTCAAACAGTAACTATTGCATATGGAACAGCAATGTGCATATAAAATCATGATTAATTAAACAGTTCAAAACACAGAGACTGTGAATTTAGCTCTCCTTTCAGTCTTTCCTATGGAATGTGGCTTCTGACGCCTTTGCACATCCACAGTTGATACTCTATCCCTGAAAACCCACAGTGCAGTTTTGTCTAGCAGGCCTGCCCAGCCCTCGGCCTGCCCAGCCCGCCATGCCGCCCGCCCCGGCTGCCGCGTTGTCATGGCAACGGCTCTCCACAGGTGGGCGGTGCGGCCCGGCCCCGGGAGGGCCCAGCAGCGTCCGAGCTGAAGCCAGGATGTGGGGAAGGTGCAATGCATTGCTAACTCCAGTTGTGGCAAATATTTTTGTGCAATTCGATACATTGGCTAAACACAGTCCTGTGAACGGCAAGAAATATGCAGCCTTGCTTTCTGTTTTGATAAAGGAAATTGAGAATAGGTTTCAAGATTGCCAAAAAATCAAGAATTTTTTGGTATATATGTGATTCCATTTTCAGTCAACATAAATATGTTTCCAGCAAATTTTCAAACGGAATGTATGGAATTGCAATCAGATGTTCAACTCAAATAAAAATTTCATCATGTCTAGTGGAATTCTACAAGACCTCTCTTAGCAGAGGATAATATCCATCGTTTCACAATCACACCTTATTCACATCATTGCATTTTGGCCGTATTTGTGAACAACTGTTTGCAAGGATGAAGTACAGGGTGGGTAAAATTTTATCAAAATCTCTGATGAACACCATGAGGAGTCACTAAGAATTGCAGCCATTTCCATCGAACCAGGCACTGAAGTATTGGTTCACAAACAAGGTCAGACATCCCACGAGTTTTATGTTTTTGTTGTTCTTTTTTATGTTTTAACAAAAAAAATAAAATAAAAGTATTTTTTAAAAGTAGATTTTGTTAGTTCTATACATCAACTATACTATATATTTTATATGCAGCCCAAGACCATTCCTCTTCACTCAGGGTAGCCCAGGCAAGCCAAAAGGTTGAACACCCATGGTCTATAGCTTAAATGACGTTTTGACCTGTATCTTATATGCCTCTCATAAAACAGAAGTGTAAATACTTCTGTTCACTATCTCACATTTGTTTTTCTTTATTAATAGGTGAATATGCAGTACATAGGAGACGTCACTGTGCTTCCTGCTTCTGCTAGGGTAAGTCAGGAAATAATCTCAAAAATATCCTTCTTACTAGGCTAAAAAATGTGATACTGCCTCGTAAAAGTTTTCTCCTTTTGCATAAAAGGCTTTTATAATGGTAATTATTGCTAATCCTGATAGATTGCAGAAAGTTAATGTGATAAACTATGATTTCGTGTAGCTTAGATTCATTAAAAAATATTCAACTATAAGGTACGTGTAGGGGAGCTGTTAATCATGGCCTGAGCTGGTGATTGAGCACCTGGAGGGCTGTGGCTGGGCGAGGGCACAGGCAGAGTGTTTGCAGCTGTGCTCCCACCTGGAGCCCATCTGGGAGGTGTGGGCCTGGGGCAGGGTCACCCTGGGCTCACATAAGGGCCAGCAGCCAGGTGAAGTGCTTCCCTCTCTCCCTCTGAGAGCTGTGGTTTGCCAGAGGAGCATTGATTTCTTGGGAGATTGCCATCGCTGCTCATGTGAGTTTGAACTTTTTGTGTTTGTCTCTTGGGATGCTCTCAGATACTTTGCCTGAGATTGCTAAGAGCCTGTCTGAAGCAGTATTGCTTTTGTGCTTGTGAGCCTATGGGATGTATCTCACATGTAATTTTGAAAGTATCTCTTATATACTGTATCAAAATTATAATTTTCCTGTTCTCTGCACTTACCGATGTGGGTAGTTCTAAGTGTGCTACAACGCTCAGACAAGAGTGAGCGCGGTCTTCTTTGAAATGATAAAAGAGCCAGAAAACAAGAGGGATGGGAGAAAGTATGGAACTTACCTAAATGAGAAGGGAAAAGAATGATATGGAGCTAAATAAATCTCAGTGTAGTGGTGTATGAAATGGGGCATTCTTGATGTGTTTGGGGATCTTATTTGGGAATTCTTCAGTTGGTTTCCTAGTCCTGTGCCCTTGGTGTCTACAACCCATACAAAATGGAGTTGAGAGTGTGAAAATCTGTGTGTATTTGTTATCCAGACAGACTTTCTCTCTGGTCTCTTTTCTCAGCTCCTCTGTCATTCCATGGTGTACCCATGAGGTGGGACTGACAGTGTAACAGCAACAGCAGGCTGTGAATGCACGCTGTGCTGTGTTGTGAAAGCGTGCTGCCCAGTTATAGGAACGTATATGAACTGACTGACCTCGTTTCCTTGGTGCTTATCATGTGCTAACTCTGTTCTTGGAGATAAGAGATTACTTGTTGGATGTGCTTTCTACTGAGTTCTTTTCTGAAACAGAAAATTACACTGGTGCTTTCAGAGCTGTCTGACAGAGATTACTCTTTTCTGTGTCTTGCTTTCCAAGAATTTTACTATGAAGAGCCTTATTTGTGCTTGAAAACAAGGTCTCCCTGCAGAAGTGTTTGTGGTGACTAAGGTAAAGAGTAAAAGTAGATGGTAAAATATGGAAAGCACGTATTTATGGCTCATACTTCGAGTATTTGCTGACTTGCTGGTCTTTATGGCCCAATACAGTGCTGGCATCTGGGGTCCTGAAGCTGAGTACGTGCTGCTAGTGGCTTTCACTGTGTAAATAGACTTGTAAGGCATCTGCTTTGGAGCAGGTGATGAATCATGACTAAACATGGCTGTATACTTAAGTATCTATTTTTACTCAGATAAATTGTGTTCTCAGAGACTTGAGGAAGCCTTGGAATTCTTGAGTGATTCTTCCTCTGGCTGCTTACTTCTTCTGGTGTTGGTCCAGAGTACAATTAACTCAATCATAAATATTATGTACTCCTCCAAATTACCTTGCAAAGAATAAGCTACAGTCAGGCCTGTAACAATTCAGTAGTAAATCATTTACAGCTCTTCTGTGTCTGTGGAAGCTGCTTCATTAACTTCAATAGACTTTACTGACGGTGCACGTCAAAAGGCTGATGGATTAAGAGTATAGCAAGAGTAAAGGCTTAGCTAAAACTTGACTGGATGAACTAACTGGAATTGGAAAAGGAAAACAATACTACTTTGCTGAGCACAAATATTTCCTTACCTGCTAGAATACTTCCGAATTTAAGAAAGGTGGTAAGCAAATTCAACTACGGTTTGCTAAATGCAATTCTGACAAGTCTTAGATCAAGTAAAAGGGAATAAAGTTCTCCAAGCCATGGCAAGATATGTAACTAGATGTGGTTTAGGAAGTATATAGAATAATTGCCTGAAGATATCAGAGTCCTAAGGCCTTTATAAGCCTTAATTGCTTGATCAGCCACACCTGTGGGACCAGAAGCTTAATTTAAGCTTGCTCTGAGTTAAATTTCGCCTGGGTAGGTCAGTTTGATCTCCATGCATGGTTGTGGTCTTTGCTGTTCCTGGTCGTCTTGGCCTGACCTGGAGGTGCCTGATGCTTAGGGCTGCTACATTTGGGATCCACCTCAGTTTTCAGCCCTTATGGAGTCCTGGAAGAGGGAGACAAAACCCATACAACTGAAAAACCAAAGACATAAGAGGATTTTGGAGTTGTAAGGATTTTGAAGCTGCTTTTGCTAGGATATGAATCTCATTCACTGTGAAATGGTTAAATGGGGAAAGAAATATTAATCTAGACTATAAGAATATAAAGTGAAACCGCTTTAGAGTTGTCTAATTTGCTGTTTGTGTAGTAATAAAGTAATGCTATTTCAAATATGTTAGTGTTCTCTGGGAATCTGTAGTAGTCCTGGAATGATTGTACCAAACAACTTAATGAGGCAACACTGTGTATCTAAATAACAAATTTTATTGGCTTTTGGTCTTATTAACCAAGAGCTAGTTGCTCAAAACTCTTGTTCAGGGCTTTTGCTCATAACTGAATGTCTACAATATTTTTGAAATAGAATGAGACATTGGGTGTATCTAGTATTTGCTTCATGTTAAATTCCTGACTTGCATCTGGGAAGCTCTCCAGAGTTTTTGAGGGTCTGAAGCCAAAGTCTGCTAGATCAATGGGGTTTAAAAGCAGAAAAGCTGGAATATCATTCAGCTAAGAAATTGCAGGAGATAAATGATATGGATAAGGAGAGTGAAAGTGCATATCTAGGAGGTAAGTCCAAAATGTCATATGTTTGGTTTTGAATTGTCCATCCTGAGTGTTAAAATATTAGATTGTCCTGTTTTAAAACTTGGACATCTCTAAAGGTCAGTGTGTGGCTCTGGTACCAGGGGATACTGCTTAGCCCTTGCTATTTTGAGATGCTGTAAGTATAAGGGGGAAATCAATATTTCGTGCTGTCTGAAGCTGAGGAGTCAACATGAGCTGAAGGACAATGAAATGAAATAGCATCTTTACCAGCCTCTTTGCCAGAATAATAGAGGTCATATTAGTGAAATCCAGTAGCTTTGTGCTAAGCAAATGCACTACTTTCAGTGCATTCTGAAGACTTAAATAGTTGGGGCCTCCTTGCTTATTGTTGCGGTCCTCTAGCAATTCCTCAGTTAATATTACTTTGAGTACTCTGAACATGTGCTGCTCTGATGGATGAGATGTTCTCAGACCCCATCAGCTGGTGTACATGCCTGACACAGCCATGTGTGTAGTTCCTCTAAGCCCAGGCATTTCAGAGTCAACAGTATGTCCTGTGCCATCAGATAACTCACGCAGACTGACATCGCTTACTGGGTGTGAAGCAGAGTTTGTTGTTTACCCATGCAGGGGTTAGAGTTGGTGTTTAATAGGGGATTGTTAGAGGTTAGTATTGGGGTTTATTAGAGGTCGGAGTTTATTGGGGCTGAGTCACTAATCCTCAGAACATCTTCATTTTTCTATGAGCTGAAGTTCTCTGAACCACTTTAAGCCCAAAACTTACACAATAAGAAGAGAGAGACTCATATGAGTTAGTACATGTAGTAGCAGTACAGATACTGTCTGGGGGTAAAGAAGGGTGATAACTTCAGGATGGAGCTAAGAACTCCAGTAGATTTGTCTAGGGCTGTCTGAATTCTGAGCTGAAGTATCTTCAGTCGTTAGCTATGTTGGTGCAACTCCCCTTACGCTTGGCTGCAAAAAACTACTTTATGTGTAATACAGACAAATGAGAAGGTGTCCAGACAGAAGATTATTCTTATGCTTTAATGGGAAGAATAACCTTGTGTGAGTGATCTAAGTGGCACTCTTCAAACAAGTATCAGCAACCTTTGGAATGGGTAACTTACTTTCCTGCTGTTTGCTTTTTTGTGTTCCTGAACTCAAATGTTTTCAGAAATTTAATTCATTGTTAGTCTCCCCTTAAACTTGGTCAACAGGACTTCCGAACAGATTACTGAAAATACATGCACTGAAGTGGGTTTAGAAGCCCAGAACCTGGAATATTTCATTAATAATGCATTCTCTAGAGTCACAGTATGCACTTCTGTGGGGAAAAAAAAAAGTGCATGAGACCTCATAAGTCTCCTCTTAGCCCTTGTCTGTCCTGTTTATCTTAGCAAAAGTATGCTTCCCTATTAAAGAAAATGTAGTAAATGCTAGGTCAGAAGCCAAGTAGAAGACATAACCTCCACAGTTTTTTCTTTGTATGTAGCTATTTTTCTGAAGATTCAGTTGGACTAAGCATTTCAGTCTGAATTTACCTAATTTCTTTATACGTCTTAATTCAGCATACCTCAAGTTCAGAAGGTTGGAGTAGCAATTTAAGCAGTTGCTGTTCCAGTTGGAATAATCTTTAGATGGAGCACCAGGAGTAACTTCACATCTTGTATTTTCCTTTCTTCCAAAATTAGCAATAGATTGACTGTATGGAAGGACATGTCTTTTTTTCCTGTATGTGTTGCATAAAGTTATGATTGCTTTGCAGAAGTTTCCTTACCTTTTGTAAGGGATGGGGGGATATTGGTGTAAACAAAGTTCTTTGAGCTTCTAATGCTGAGACTTGCATATACTCTTTTTAAGTTTGCACTAACAAATAGATTTCTTTTTTGTGTGATTTCTTATTACTTTTAGAAACTTCAGCACAGTTGGTTATGAATGACTGTTCTGAGAGTGCATCAAATCCAAAATCTTTAAAATTATTTGAAGCCTGACAGACCTAATGAATACCTTATTGGTCTTGTGATGAAACCAAGGATGTAAATGCAACGCGAGTGAAACATGATCCCTTTGGTTTGTGGAATGCCTTGAAATACAACATCCTGTCTACCAGAACAATTTAAAAGGGCATTTTTCCTGATTTGATTAGGGAAGAGCATGTGTAGCTAGGGAGGGGTAAGGTAGGAGTCAAGGCAGCAGGCATTTTTTCCTGCTCTATGTGGAAAGAAAAAATGAAAGCGAGGAGAAGGGAAAATGTTTTAATAGAAAACTGAGCAGCAATTTGAATATATTAAAAAAATAATGACCAGAAGGTGCTTTAGTGACACCCTAAGCAACATTTGTTTAAACATCGCCATTATATTCATTCAACTAGCTTCTGTAGTTGTAAGCACAGAACAGCTCCAAAATCTGAGAGGGGGAAAAAATTCTAAATAGATACAATGCAATTAAAGTGAAACATCCAGCCTCTGCTACTGTCCCCACATTGTCTTTTTAAGACAAGGAAATGGGAGTGTTGGCTTTGTGCCTGTCCCTGTAAGAGACTGGTCTTCACTGGAAGGTTTGTTTGGCCTCTATCATGAGAGTCAAGTGCAGCACTGAGGCAGAAAACTGCTGCTGCATCTTGTGACAGATCTCTGTATGAACAGCTGGTGTTAGGGGAGAGGGATCAAATCCCTAACTCCACACACAGGGCTTGTGATGTTCATTTAGAGTACGATATTAGTTAACCTCATGCCTTGTGAGAATATCATTTTCCATTGCAGGCTCTGTTTTGGAAGATTTATTCATGTAAGGTAGATCAGAGGACTGTCTCATTGTATGAATAAAAAGACTTCAACAGCGTGTACCTGAGCTGTTGTCCAGCTGTAGTACCTGACATGCAGCAACTAGAAAAACACAAGACAAAAATACTTTAACAAAAACTTCTAAAAACTGCGTCCATATGAAGTTTCTACTGAAGTTACAATGATAACCTTTAGGGAGGACGGGACAACATCCAAACCTGGCAAATTTTCTTGCTTGTCTAAGTGCTCCTTCATGCCTTTTACTGTATAGAGGATATAATTCTTCTTGTTTATGTTTGCAAAGGTCATTTGCCCTTGGTAGAGTTATTTCAGCTTTATACCAGCACAAGGACAATGTCAAGCCCAGTGAACCAGTGTTTGCTCAAATAGAGACAAGGAAATCTCCATGCAGTCACAAATCAAATATTCAAGTACTTTCCTGCTTCAGTAGTGGTTGTACAGTGCTGCTCACATAGTCACATCCCTGAGGGGCTAGGCAGCAGTTGCATATATGTGCTGTTGTGAATGACCAAACCCATGTCTCTGCATGTATGTGATGTACACATCAGCATGCACAGGCATCAACATGCATGTCCTTAAGATAGGTTTTCATTGAGATGCTTTTTTTCTAATATTCCCAAATAAAGTAGTTATAGTAATTTGAAGAAAACAGTTAAAGCAGACCTAGATACTGCTGTTTGTTTTAACTTTTGAGTAGTGCTTTAAACAATTGTCACCACAGTCTCCCCTTCTCATCATTTCTTTACTGACTTGGTTTTGAAGAATGCTTAAAATAAAAGAACAATTCCCATAAATACTGTGCTGATGTTCAGTTCAAGATGGATGTTTATTCACATGTGGTAGTATACTACACCTCTGATATAATGAAGATAGAAATGTTTATGAAAAAACAGCATCCTGTGGATAGTGTCCTTTCAGTAACTGTGTGCAAAGCATACCAATATCTCCTACAATGTCACTTGTAAATAGTTCTGTGTAGTTTCTTACCTGGTCTGCAGGTGCATTTTCTAGGCTTAGGCAAGCTGCTGAAGCAATTCAGTTGTGCAGTTAACTGGCAGTCACACGTGTAACATGCAGTTATGATGTACCAAGCTGGACTTACAGATCTGTGTGTGTAATTCAGCGTTTGCAAAGACATCTCGAGCCCAGGAGAATTGCTAGTCTGTCCACTTACTTTCTCAAAAATAATTGTAAAAATCAGACAAATAGCTGTTTAGTGCTTTTTTGCTGATTGAAACAAATTGCAAGAAAACAGTATTTTTTGTTATAACTAATAACTACTTTTATGTTAACACATGGCAATCTAGCTCCTGGAAATAGTGTTTCAAAGTGAATAGGTTGTCAAAATCCAATTGAATTGTTAAACTCTAATATATAGAATGCAAGAAAGTCAGCTATTATTGTGACTGGCTGGACTGGCCTGACCTTTTAGCCTTGGGGCTTCTTACATGTTTGCTGGCTGGCAGCTGCTTATTACAGCATTTTTTCCTCCAAATAATTAACATAACAAACAATCTCCAGTATGCACATCACAAATGTCAGGTCCCAGAACAGGATCTAATAAAACGTAACTGCAGCATGGCCTGTTACAGTCAGAATGATGACCATTAGTTCAGCTCTGACTATCAGGAGACATTTACTCAAGCATACTTGCTGACTGTTGAATCTGGTTTGACGTAGACCCATTTTGCTGCAGATTGACAATTTAAAAACTAGGTTCTCTACAGTCTGTAAACTGTGATTTTATTTCCAGCAGTGATTTGAAAAACTAATGCTAATGCGGATTTATAATAACAAGCTTTGACTGAATATCCCCATTAGCTGCCCTATTTTCAAGACCTCTCTTGTAATATTAAAAATTGCCCTTTTTTATTTAATGCTATTTTTTATCTTGCCTTCTGCCATTACTGTTTTCAATAGAAAAACTCCTAATTATCCTGGCTACTCAGTCCCTTCTACTTGTAATGGTTTCCTTATCCATCATTATAGTGTGATCACACTAATGATAGCTTCTCATACCTCTGTGGTGTAATTAATGTAATACTGCAGGGTGAAAAACATCATTTTCAAAAAGCCTCTTAACTTTTACATGTTCATTTGCAGCCATCAAATAACGTGCATACACTCTGGAACATAGAAGCTGACATAAGAGAGCACAGCAGTGTTCCATCTACTGTAATATCCCATCTCAGACCATAGCCAATCACGTATATTGCAAAACTAAAATAATTTCCCTGTTGGCCCTAGTAGTAAAAATAACTGAGTAGCACTGGCTTCTCCATGGGAGAAGTTGGTTTCTATTGCCTTTAACTGTTGTGATGTATCGTGTATCATTTATGTCCGGTACAAAGCCCCGCTAAATACAGTGGAGTCTGGGGCATTTTAGAGATTGAGGGATGTAAAGGGGGAAGATAAGTCTCACTGAAAAAACAGGATGCCTCTGCAGTCAGTCCTTCCTAGTGTAACATCCAGAGCAGCACCTGGACTTTGAATTCTTTGCCTCTGCTTTTACTTAGAGTCATCCCTGCTCTCTGGGCTGCTCAAGGAGTCCCTCATCCTAAGGGAAGTCTGGGCTGTCTGTGTATTTCGGTATTCTGCACACCTCCTGCTACATTCCCTGATTATGCTGTGATCTCTTGACTTAATTCTTAAGATATGCTCTTATTGAAACCAATCACAAGTACCTTGTCAAAGGCCAGTTTGTTAATTAGAATGGGGAGGGTTGGGAAGCAGAGCAGTGCTAGCCAGTGAAGTGTGGCTGTCTTCAGTTATCGCATCTCCATGTAATATCACCACCTTATCCAAAGTTCTTAGGAAATCTCTACTCTAGAGAGGATTCACTGTATAGAGCCCTCTGGCATAAGCTTATTTTTCAAACTTTTTTGCCAGTATTTCATTCAATAACATTGACCTAGGATATGTAGGTTATTCTGGAAGTAATATTTCCTATTTATTTCTGTGGAAACTACAACAGCTACAAAGAGCACAATAATGCTATTTGGTAGAGAATTCTCAGCTACAAAACACTTTCAACATACTCTCCACCATTAGTTATGTGCTTTCGCCAGCGATGAACAAGATCCTGCATCCTGTGTCAGTGTCATTGCTAGGAAAACATTGCCCATGCAGTCCAACTTCTACTGTACTAGCATCCACCATTTGGTGTCTATAAGCAAGCATTGATTAATGTCAATGGGTGCAATTTTCTCTGCATGGAGGAATTCAGTGACACACCTTTGCTTCATCTGCACTTCTGCATCAGACACCATTTTGCCAGACTGCCCCTCTGCTCCAATATGTCACATGGCAACAATATTTAATGATAAGTTCAACTGCTACTGCCATACCAACATCTGCTTCTGACATGTGAGCCAACGTAATGAGATGGGAGGAGATACTCTTGGAGCAGCCCTTTCATATACCTTGCTGGCATTGCTTCCAAGCTTCTAAGATAGAGCTGTAGACCACCTGCAGTGACTGGTCAGCCCAGAGATCGAAGGACAGTATGTATTTACACCTTTCAAGCCTTAACGTTATGTTACTTTCTAATGCTTGGGCAGACTCTCACAGTCTCCTGTCACTGCAAATCTTCCAAGTGCCTATAAAATTTTCCCTCAAGTTCCCAGCTGAATTCCTGGGGCTTCTAATTTCTCTGATATTAATGTAGCTCTAATTTTGTGGCAGCTGGTGGGAGATTTAAGCCATTACAGCATCATCTTAAACCTAAAGCGTGTCTATGGAGTGACATTTGCCAAATAAGTGCCATATAACCAGCACACAAAGAATTTTATTAAAACCATTCCTAGGCTAACACCATCTGTTTGGAAGGAAGACAAAATTCATCAAGCAAAGTGACCCAATCAAACAAACTGATGTGCAGAATGTCTTAGTAAAAACAAAGCAAACAGGAAATAGCAAATTCTGAGTTGTTCTTTTCCTCTTTTGTGATGGTTACCCTGCCTTTTATTTTGGAATGATGAGATACAAATTCAACAGTCATGGCAAGTTATTTGGGTTATGATGCTCAGCCCACAAGTGTTTGCATTTGGTAGTCGTTTAGGGTTGATGTAGCACAGCTCTTCTCTAAGAAGTAATTGGTCCAGTGGGCCAATGCTCAGGAGATGCAGTCTAGTCTTGCCTTTGCTGCCACTTTATTCTGACTTTAAACTGGTTGCTTTTTCTGGCATTGTCTCTGTGTGTTTACTCCAGGCAGTACAACAAGCATGCAGTATAAGGGCTCACAGTCAGCATTAAGATGTTGGTTGATACTGTCATATCATTTTGGCAATCTCCTATTGTTTCCAAAGTCAAATTTACTTTTCCCTCATTACTCAAAGTAGCTCCAGAGGTGCTGAGCTGCTAATATTTCCAATGGAGATTTCTGATCAGAGGGAAATGGTCAAAGACTCGGATAACAAAGCTGTTGAAAGAGACAAAAAAAAAAACCATGTTGCTCTGACTGGATCTTATTGCCTAAACTTCTTTCAGTCTTCATTCAGAGATAAAGGAAAAGCCCTGATGCCGTGTGTATGATGACCACGAGAACTTACCACAACCAGCTGTCAGAAAATTACAGAATCACAGAATTGCAGGGGCTGGAAGGGACCTCAAGAGATCATCGAGTCCAACCCCCCTGCCAGAGCAGGTTCCCTACTGCAGGTTGCACAGGTAGGCATCCAGGCGGGTCTGGAATATCTCCAGGGAAGGAGACTCCACAGCCTCCCTGGGCAGCCTGTTCCAGTGCTCCGTCACCCGCACCGTGAAGAAGTTCTTCCGCATGTTGGTGCGGAACTTCCTGTGCTCCAGCTTAAGGCCATTGCCCCTTGTCCTGTCCCCACTGACCACCGAAAAGAGGTTCCCCACCTCCATTTGCCTCCCGCAACTAAGATACTTATAAACATGGATCAGGTCCCCTCTCAGCCTTCTTTTCTCCAGGCTGAACAGACCCAGCTTACTGAGCCTCTCCTCATAGGGGAGATGCTCCAGGCCCTTTATCATCTTTGTGGCCCTCCGCTGGACTCTTTCCAGGAGGTCCCTGTCTTTCTTATACAGGGGAGCCCAGAACTGGATACAGTACTCCAGCTGAGGCCTGACCAGGGCAGAGTAGAGGGGGAGGATCACCTCCCTCGACCTGCTGGCAATACTCTTTTTAATGCACCCTAGGATCCCATTGGCCTTCTTAGCCACCAGGGCACACTGCTGGCTCATGGCCAACCTGTCATCTACCAGGACCCCCAGGTCCCTCTCTGTAGAGCTCCTCTCCAGCAGGTCATCCCCCAGCCTGTACTGGTACATGCGGTTATTCCTCCCCAGGTGCAAGACTCTACACTTGCTTTTGTTGAACCTCATCAGGTTCCTCTCTGCCCATCTCTCCAGCCTGTCCAGGTCTTGCTGAATGGCAGCACAGCCTTCTGGCGTGTCAGCCACTCCCCCCAGCTTCGTGTCATCAGCAAACTTGCTGAGGGTGGACACTATCCCCTCATCAAGGTCGTTGATGAAGACATTGAACAAGACTGGACCCAGCACCGACCCCTGGGGAACACCGCTAGTTACAGGCCTCCAGCTGGACTCTGTGCCGCTGATCACTACCCTCTGAGCTCGGCCAGTCAGCCAGTTCTCAACCCACCTCACAGTCCACTCATCTATCCCACATTTTCTCATCTTTGCTATCAGGATGTCATGGGAGACAGTGTCAAAAGCCTTGCTGAAATCAAGGTAGATGACATCCACTGCTCTCCCCCCATCTACCCAGCCAGTGATGTTATCATAGAAGGCTACCAGGTTGGTCAAACATGATTTCCCCTTGGTGAATCCATGCTGACTACTCCTGATAACCTTCTTCTCTTCCAATTGCTGGGAGATGGCATCCAGAACAAGCTGCTCCATCACCTTTCCAGGGACAGAGGTGAGGCTGACTGGCCTGTAGTTCCCTGGATCCTCCTTCTTGCCCTTCTTGAAGACCGGAGTGACATTGGCTATCCTCCAGTCTTCAGGCACTTCTCCCATTCTCCAAGACCTGTCAAAGATGATAGAGAGCGGTAGGGCAATCACATCCGCCAGCTCCCTCAGCACACGCGGATGCATCAATTGCACAAATTAACTTAATACGGAAACATTTTAAATGTGAAATGCTATATTCTATCCTGTGTCAAGAAAAAAATGATGTTTACAGCAAGCAACAAAGAGCCCTAGAGCGTTTAGGAGGTTTACCTCACCATCTGTACATGGGACAGGAAGCATTTCTGTAAAAAATTTCCCCTTTAGAGAAGTTTTAAGATAACAGATTGGCCTGAAATCAAATGAGGATTGTACTGTTAGAGTACTTATTTGGAAAGCTGATGTTGTCTACAGCTAGAAGTAGTCCTGGGGTTTTGATTAACTCTTCTTTCATCACATTTAACTTCCTCTATGAAGACAAATGTAGAGTTGATTCTGAAAATCAGGTATCAGCAGGATAAATCAGGCATTTGGATTTTTCATTTGGTGATTTCAAATTGGGAAATAGCATTTTAACAGTCGTGAGCTTCTGCAGTGATGATTCTAGTCTTGGAAGTCAAGAGTGAGAAGGAAGCATCTTTAAAAAACAAAGCCCAATAATAGACCCCCTCTTCCCCTGTCCCCAGATCCTTATCTAAGGACTGAGGAAGAAAACTCCCAGCTGAGTGCCTAGAGACACTTGCCTCCTATAATCAGAGCTGACCTTGTCTGGATCACATTCATTTCTCAGAAATTGTGGCTTGACAGATGGAAGGGCTCTTTGACTTTTGCAAAGAAGGACAACACAATCAGGAGGAAGATGGGGAATACTTCCAAAGTATTACTGCTTCTGTTGTTGCAAACATGGAGAGTGATATATCTGGTCATTTGAGCTTTGTCTTCTCAGTTATTTCATTACACACTTACTGTTTCCAGATGTATTCGGGAGCCAAGTTTAAAATAAGAAGTGATGCACTCTCCTTTCTCAGCTCACTCAACTGAGAAGACCAAATTCCTTGACTGTGTGAGGGCAAAATGATAGACGTGATGGAATGCACACAACTCAAGTTGTGAACAGTGAAGCAAAGCACTTTGAGAAATACATCTCTGGGATAAACTTGGGCAGAAATTAGCCCTGTTTTAGGGGGTGGGGAGCTACTCATGTGCATTTACTGCAGTTGAAGTTGACAAAGAAACATTTTCTAATTCTTTAACATGTGAATTGCAGAAATGGATTTTCTAAATGAAAGATTTCCGCCACTAAATCCTCTAAAGTGTGTCCTAGTTCCCAGAAGACAGCTTGGAAATTGCTCCCAGGCAACAGACACTTACTTCAATGTGTAATATTCAGTGAACCTTTCAAAATATCCTTAATAATGACAGCCCTCTGCGTAGACATGAGACTAATACAGGTGATTTATTGATTACATTTCCTCTGAAGTATGAACTGGACTGGTTGACTTGGTGCACCTCCAGAACCAGAGAATGAAGGCTATGAAGGGGTGACTGGAGAAAATGAACAGGAACACCTGCCTCAGCAAATTAAGAGGTGTGTGAATCCTATTCAGTTAGCAAGTGTTAGAAGTAATGATTTAAATCCTTGGACAATTTGCACTTCTGCTGCAGAAGAGGAGGATGGCCACAGTTCTTGTAGTGAAAAGCAGCCTGGTCAAGATTGGTAGAAGTTTTATGATGCATCTTTGCATCAGATTTGTATTGTATTAATGCAACCATTACTTACCTCTCCAATACTGATTCGTACAGGCCATCCTTTTACTTCTAATAGGGTTACTCGAGGTGAACCCTAGGATTCTTTTTAACTTCAAACAGAATTATATTAAAATAGTACATTGGCCAAAGTGGGCTTTGGAAAAACTGTGAGGCATGAATAAGTTGAACTAATCCATACAGCAGAGAAAGTGAGTCTGCGCTTGTCTGAGGACAGTCAGATTGATTTCCTGAGAACTTCTAACTATTAAGGCTCTTAACGTACAGTTGGCCAGGCTGTCTTGAGTGCAGAGAACAGAACACACTTAGTTGCTATGACGTTAAGGTTTAATCATGCAGTAGGCTTTTGCCTTCCTTTTTATTGAGGACCACATAAGGGAAGCTGGTTGCACTTTCTGAAAAGGTGTCACCTTAAAAAGGCAGTCAGTGGACCTGTGAAGTAGTTTTGAGTAACTGAAGGAAATGGTAAAAAGTTTACAAAATGATTTAAGTGAGCTGAGCAGGAACAAGTGTTAGATGTATTAGCAGCATTGAAGAAGAAATGTATCCTCTGGCATATCAATCCATCTGCGATTGTAACCAAACAAAATGGAAGAAGATTACAATGTACAGTTCTCCAGCATATGCTTGTGTGAAATAAAGGGAAGATTAAAAAAAAAAAAAAAATCTTCAGGAAATTGACAGTAGCCAGCAGAAGGTGAATGTTAGTTTGTTACCATTTTGTAAGATGCTTTCTAAAAGGTGAACCTGGGTCTGTACAGAACTTGTTCTAGGAAGTTTTTGAACTCTCTGGATTTTTTTTTCTATGAGGAACACTGGATGGTTGATTACACTGAGCATGTCCCTAGTGTGTGCATACTCCAGTTCCAAACCTGGCTTCCTTGCTGAGTTGGTGAACACCTGATGAAACCTTCTGGACTACTGTTTCCTCATCTGCACAAGTTAATCCGTTTCAAAAGGATTTTTAGGGCATTAGTCAGACAATGTCTGTTAGCACAGAGCTTTTTATCTCAATGCTGCAGTTTAATGATTTAGGTCCAAAAAATATGAATACATAACTATGTTACAAACATATCGATGTTACTGTGATATGTAAATGAACATTACAGTGCTTCCAAAGAAAAAGTACTTTTAACCCATTTTGCATTGCAGAGGGTGTTAAATGCAACTTTACCTTCTCTTTATGTCTTCTGTATGGAGACCTTTTTTGGTACATGCTACTGCAGTCATGTAAGTTACTATCTTGTGTGCACGTAAGTCTGTTCTATCTGATAGAATAGTGACAACTGAGAGCAAATTGTATTGACAGACCTTTCCTGAGCATAATTACTCTCCAAAAAAGCCATCCTGAATCAATTAATAGTGTAACTCAACTTTAATTTTGAGGCAGTTTAATATCCAGAAAAGCAATCAATCTTGTGGCATGGTGCCAAATGTACTTCCCACAAGATGAGTAGTTATTGGCACAAGGGAGTCACTTTTCTTTTTTATATCATGTTAGCATGAGAGGAATGGGTTTCAGTGGGGACAGCAGCCTCAGTAAGAAGGCTGAGCTTAAACCTTGTGTGCTTACATCGAGACAGTTGGCACAGCCAGCAGCAGAGGAAGTTATATCCATCCTATTAATTCTCAGATCTAATGAGATATCCGTTAACCTGTGGGAGCAAAGCCCTCAAAAGTTGTAAAGATTCCCACTGTCTTTTCTTACTGTCCTGTGGCAGGTGGAGAGGCAGAGCCTCTCAATATCCAGAACTTGAAGAACCTCATTACTGTAAAGCGTCATCTGTAAAAATAAAGGCTGAGCAAGAGATGGAACCTTTCTTTGTCCCTCCCCCTTTAAACTCCCTTAAGACAGATGTAATAAATGATATAAATGGCAAAGATGACTGTGCTGATGTATTGTGCGATGCTGACTAGTTAGTAAGGAGTTGTATAGCTTCACGTAAGTAACGTTCATCCCTAGGGCTGTAAAAGATAGTAATTTCCATCTTTTCCCCCAATGCGTTTCATTTTTTGCTTAAAAATTTGTTTGTTAAATTAATGTTAGTGGCTACTTAAGATAATCGTGGGCCTCAGTACTGAGGGAGCAGTAATAACATTGCAGGCTAGACCACACTAGAAAAGTGTGTGTTCCCCCCCAGCTCTGAATGAATGATGCTTTTTCACATATCTCATGGTTATTTGTTGTTAGACTGACCCTTGGGTCAAGACTTACATAATTTCATTTCACTTTGAAAATTTCAACTTTAATATTGATCTAGAAAGCCTTCATGAGAGGTTCATTATGTAACTGCTCTTGGATATAAATGCATATTGCCATCCCTGAAGTCCTGAAAGCTTATAAAGTGGTGTCACAGCCAGTTTTTCCAGCAGAGTAATAACGTGCTTCTCTGATAACAAGGAATCTTTCAGAATTAGCTAATCAATGCTACTAGATGCTGTTATTAAAAAACATACTTGAATATACTAAAATGTGTTTTAGGTAGCAGTAAACACACTACAATAAAATGACTATTAACAATAACTCCTTGGAGCTCCTCCAACAGGCTCCTTTCAGAAAATGTCCATTGACCAAACTTCATCTTTCATTTTGATGGGTATAGACTAAAAAAAAAAAAGGGAGGGGAAACCCTGAAAACTGTCAGAACCGCACAATACAACATGGGACTCCGACCAGTTGTCGTTGAATTGTCTGAGGATCACAGCATTGTACTTCACTGAGGTTTTCCTTTGTGTAGGGTATTTTGAATATCTTACAAAATAAGTTCTGCAAATCCTTGTTTTCGTTACAGTCCATTTTGATATTACTCTTCTCTGTAATCAATACTGTATAAGTGTGTATACACACAGATTGAGTCCAGCAGAACATTTAAATTCATGCTGGAGTGACTATCAAGTAAATAATACTTGTCATCTCCTTTTATAAGCCTGTCCCATAAAGCGATGAGAGCAGCTTTCCTTGCCCCATTTACTAGATGAGTGTGCTAGCTGGTGTCCAGTCATCTTTGGTGCTAGAATTAAATGAGATTCTCATCTCTGCACGCTGAGGGTTGCTCATATGTATTAACACATCCACTGTGTCTGAAGAGAGAGATTCATTCTCTAATTAAAGCCAAAATGAGTTTTTTTCATTGACTTGTGCAGAGGCAGGATGACCATTATTACATACGTGTGAAATAGTAGATGACAGCCTTACTCATAAATATTTCAAGAGCCCTGTGTGGTCAATAGGGTGATACAGTAAACAGGTAAAAGCCTCTTAAAACAGGCAGTAATTTTGTTTTTTTCCTTTCATCTGCTATGAACACCAAGCTCTGATGCATAATCTCTACAACAGCAAGAATAATTTTTATTAAAACTAGTTAAAATTTGGCAAACTGTGCAGAAAAATGTTCTCTGCACTTTATTGTAGGGTTCAGGCAAGCTCAGTTTTCCCAAGGTAGTGACATCTTTCATTTCACAAAACATCCCATGAACTTTTATTATCAAGTTATGTTTTTCATTTTCACTCCTAAAAAAAAAATATGAAAACTTGTTTTTTTTTTTCTTTTAATACAAATACTTTCCTTGTCTGGCTAAACAGAAAAACAGAACTGACTGGGGATCAGCTTTTCTGCCAGACTCTGAACCTATAAATGAAACAAAGCTTCAACAAAAAGACCCTTTCCAAAAATTGATTCTTTTTTCCACTCTCACACCCTCTCTTACTATTGTAGTGCTGAATTAGTTCCTGATCAAACAAGTTCAGGTTTTCTTTCACACAGCACCCTGCAGGAATGAGAAATCCATTTCGATGGTGAGAACTGTTCCCTTCATGCTTAACTTTTGCCATATCTGCTGAAATCTACTTGACCAAGCTTGAAAGCTAGGAGAAAATGTTTGTGATACTGGAGCAAGATAGCATATAACAAGAAATTCACATAATCGAGCTCAACTTAGCAAACAGTATTAGAACCAGGAAAACTATATTTAAAAGGAAATCATGTTTATTCATCATGTCTGCCCAAATTCAGCACATTTAAATATTCTATACAGCTTGGACTTTTTTCACTTAGTGATGATCAAGAAACAAAAGCACTTCAGAAATATTTGCAGTATCATTAGGAGGATTAGTAATGTACAGCATACCCCTTCGTTCTGTGGGACCAGGGAGACTGGAGTTTTTCCAAGATGTCAAATGAAGCTGTGAGAGAGGATAGATGAGAGTAAACTGCAACCCCCAAAATGAAGGGAAACAGACAGACGTGTCCCCTCACCACCCACCCAAGACTCAAGTAGTTCAAGAGGCTGCAGAAAATGCCAAATATGTTTTCCTTTGACTGGACCTTTTTCCCTCTCCATTCACTTTCTGGTGTTTGCCCTTTGCCTGTTTTTTATTTTCGAAATAAACTGGAAATCAAGTTGATGGCAGATCTCTATGGAGGAGCCTCCCTGTCTTGCTGCAACACTGAGCATGTCTATTGAGAAGCTGGAAGACAGCGTTTCTTTCCTTGTCTTTCTGCAGACATAAACCCCATGCGAAAATAGGATAGCATCATCCCACTAATTTTTTCCCTGCAAACATCAGTTTTATTTTACCACAGATCATTTTTTTTCCAACTGAGATTTCTTAATTGTTTTCATCTGATTCTCATCTTTTGGTTTCTCTGTTTCTGTTACGCTTTCTACTCAGATGAGGTTCCTTCTGGCCACTCACCTCTAGCCCCATGCCTACCATTTAGTGCCTGCTGCTCCCACAGACCCCTCCAGCGGTGTTAGATGGCACACAATCTGTTATCTGCCTCTGCATCCTCTCTTCCTTTTGTCGACAGCTTTGTAGTCAGCAATATAAGAATAGCACTGAGGGCTGCATCAGCTAATGAAGTGTTAATTATCTGTAATGCATGATAACGTGAGGCTATATTTAGAGAAAGAAGGTGTGTTCCTGAATGCTTGATTTCCTTGTGTAATAAGGGAGGTTCAAGCTTAGGTAAAGAGCTGAGTTGTACTTGGTCAGCACCTGTTCACCTCTTCATGGCTTCAAGTCCTGCCACTGTTTTAAACAAGCCCTGTAGCTTTTACAAAATCTAACCAGTACCATCAACTTTGAGAGAATCGAAAGGAAGAAACTGCTATGTCTCAACACTGTCACAAGAGAACACTGGAAATACTGAATGATTTAGTTTTGGCACTAAATGTAATTGAAGATCCAGCAGTCCAAAGAATCTCTTTAGCTGGGAAGTTGTGGGTCAGTTTATTTAAAATATTGAGTGGAAGGAAGAACAAGTAGTCACTGGGACAGATGAAAGTGAACCCTTAGGTTCACAAGTGGCAGAAGTCTGACCCATGAAGTCCCGTGGAGTTTTAAGGAGAATCTACTGGAAACCTCTAACATCTCCCACCCTGCTCTGGCATACCTTAAGACGTTCTCTCCTTCTGGCTCAAAGATCCTTAATAATTTCTCATTGCCTTTCTGAGAGTGTGGTCCTTTCCTCCTGCGTTCATTTGCTCTTTCTTTTCTATGACATCTCATGACAGAATGGCAGGTACTGTTCAAGAAATGCTGCCAACTGCAATAGTTTGTAACCAATTAATTGCTTCAGAAGGTCAGATAATTCAGTGTGACATCACTGTAAGGCACTTCAAACAGAGCCGTGACTTTTGATTAGGAAACATGAGTTAATTTTCTATTAATTCACTTTTATTATGCTTTTTTTTTTTAAGGAATCTACATGAGAATCTTAAAACTAAGCAGAGGTTTAAAAAACTAGAATAATGTCAGTTGATTGTGGGTTAGAAAGTGAAGAGTTTGATTTCACAACAAATTTAAAATGACAAGGAGAAACAAAGGAGTGATCTTATTATGGATGGGCTATGATTTTCTCAACACTTCTTCTTTTTTTTAATTAAACAAGTTTTAATGGCTCTTCTTTTGCAGTCTTACAGCATGCACAAGTACAGCAATCCCTTCTCAGCTTCCTGGAGATTGAAGGCTAAGGTCTGCACCAAAGCAGAACATGCTTTACTCTGTACCCTATTTCCTCATCCTGGAAAAAAAAGTGTTACAGCCTCAGCTCAATTCAATGCCAGCTGTCAGAATGGGGCTTCTAGTAGCTTATTTCTTATATGTCCAAGCTATATGTCTAAGCTCTCCGTCCAGGTTACATAAAATATCACTCTTCTATGATTTCTAGTATTCATAAAGCTCTAGAAACAGAAAATGAGCAATGTTTCATTCTCATTTCTCAGTACTGTACCAAGGATCCTTTAATTTCCTTTTCTGAGAAATTAGTTGTGGGACTTTTCCTTTAAAGCACAACCTGCCAGAATTCCATGGATAAATGAAACCTAAGCAATCCTCATCACTGCTGGGGCTTGAAATCTTAATATGTTACGTGTGTCCTTTAGCAGCTCTCCTGCTCTTGCTAACACACAAAGAAATGCCTCAAACCCCTGCCTCAACCCTCCCTCTCCACCCTGCCCCGGCCCAAAAAAATATGAGGCCTAACTATATAAAAATACCCTCCCTCTCCCCCACTTTTTCCCCCAGGTGCTGTATTTATGGAAACGAGCTTAATTTCTCTGTAAGATCAGTTATTCAACAGAGGTCTTCATGAACCTCTTTGTTTTTTCTTACATAAATGCCATTACAATCATGAAAGGAATTAAAAGAAAATTAAAGGCAAAAAATTAATTTAGGGCCCCAAACCTTCAGTGAACTGTAGGGGCAGAGGGCCTTGATGTGGGGCTGTAATCAGAAGCGTGTTTGCTATAAAAGAGAAGGGAGGCAACACTGTCCTGGGAGTGGGCACAGAGCTTTGCACAGATCCCTCCCTCATCCTGGGAATCTGTGCTGTCAATGGTTTCCATAGGGAAGCTATTTTATGCTAGTATCTATTTAGTAGAGAAAAACTTCAAAAAGTGTCTAAGCTCTTTTTTGTCTTGGGGTTATTGCTGATACCAGAAGGCGAATAATAGGGGAAAAGAGCTTTTTTTTTAAAAAAAAAAAAAAGTCAGGCCATATGGATTGATACTTCATCACATTTCTAAACACGTCAGTCTCATCTTGTTAGTCACAGGTTCCTTTGAACAGCCCAGATGAAAAAAGAAATTGCACATTTTGCTTTTAGATGTTCTTGAGTAATTCCAAAGTCCTTTCAGGTACTCCAGAACTCCAGTTCAGCAGAGTTGCTGCAGATCTACTCCCAGGCAGATGGCAGCAGAATTTCCTTCATTTGTTCATGAGGAGAGATGCAAGCACCTGTCACCTCGTGCTTTCTCTCACAACCTCAGCAGCAGAGGGAAGTGCAGACACTGGGTAATGGAGAAAGGTTCAGAGCAAGCCTCTCTCATTACTAGCTATTGGGAAGGCATTCTTCAATTATTCACTAAGCCTAAAGGGATAGAACAATTGTGAGGGGCTATTTCTGTACTATTGGAGAAAAGCAGTTTTCTCTGGGGAAAAAATATAAAAACAGCTATAATCACATTTCCCAAGTATGTCTTTGTAAAAGGCACTGTGAAATTGGGCAGGAGTGAAGGTGGTGTAGCCTCAGAAGAAAGCAGCCAGTTCAGATGGGAAAGACAAAGGAAATTAAAAATTGTGACTGCCTGGTTTAGGATTTGGTTCTTTGCCTCTCACATCGCTCTGGACATTTGAGTGAAACTTTTATAGATGAATTCTGGAACGACTAATCTCCTTTTCCTCACTTGTAAACCCTTCCTTTACCTAGTTCTCCTCATCTAGTAGCCGTAAAACCCAGTTTCTTCTATTTACTGATTACACTGAGATGCAAACTAACTTTTAAAAGGTGGAGTGAAGGGATTAAAAAACAACTTGGGTCATTTGTTTTAAAATTTCATTTTAATTAAGTTATTCTTATCTTCAATTCCCAAACACTCCAATTACCTGTGCAAATCCTACTGCATTCTCTAAGTGGAAGTTTCCTCCTCCTCACTAGTATTAAAAACAGTTATTAGTTTCATAAACCTTAGCACATAATTAGCAAAAAAATATCATAGCCTTGCAGACTCATCAGCTTCTGTGTTGGTTTTATTATGGCGGTACAAAATAAGGTTTTAAGCATTTACCAAATACCCACAAATAGTGCTTGTCTGTGATACCCATTTGTGGGAGCAAAGATGTTGCTGTTCTTAAACACTCATTATGAGTGTTTTCCTCATTAGCAACAGGGAGTGGTGAAACTTGGTGCTTTTGATCTTCAGCAGCTCAGGGAGGCTCTTCTTAGTCTTGCTTCATCGGGAAATGAAGCTTACATTTTCTTTGTCTGTACTCAGTCAACTGGACAGCAAAGAGAGCAGCTCTTTGTGTCCTGCCTGAGCAGGAAGCTGTACTGTCATCTCCAGCACTTTGAGATGTTGTGATGCTGTTGGTGTTCTGGACTCTGCTCTGGGGAAGATGGGCCTTTTGTAAGCTCCACTGACTCTCTGGCACTTGGCTAACTCAAGGGATATTTTGGAGCGTGCAAGAGCTTCCTTCCAAAAGTGGAGGTCTGTGTGCAAATCACGTCACCGAAGCTTTGGGAAAGGTCAGGACGTGTACATGGGAGACCAAGGTTGCAAGATGTTCTGCAAAACAGGCCTGTCCTCCCGTAGTGACAGAGCTGTTTATGCCAAAGATGGTCAACAACCAGACACAAATCCTGGGTAAAAATCCATCTTCAGTGGTTCTGGTGTTCACATACTACTGGCTTTCTTCCTATCCTGCTTAAGACAAATGGACAAGTGGACACAAGCTGCTCTGTGTGAGCCTGTAGGTATATCTGTTAGTAAATGAGAGAGCATTTACGTGTGTTCTACAGAGGGGTAAAACATGTAAAATGAATGGAGACAAGGTGAACACAGTAAATAACCAGGAATTAAAAAATGTGTGTATTTCATGCCCATGCTTCTACTCAGGAAGTGTTTTTAACCCCAAATTCTCATGTTGATGAGTTTGGCTCACAAATCCCAACAAAGATCTAAGGTTGCAGCATCTTTGAAATGTAAGCGCAAAGATCCAAACTTGTCTGAAAGAATCTAAAAACTTGTTGCAGTGTTGTAGTTTCAGGGCTCGATGAATCTTCATTTCATGACCATTTAAGACCCAAGTGCTCGCTGTCTGTTGGCTGTATTAGGCCTGGTAAGAATTTAGGGCTGAGTATCCAGTTGAGGTCATGGTATATCTGCATACATAAAAGCTTTCCCATTGAATTTAGAATCAGTTACATCAAGGGAATGTCTAGCACTCTAAAAAATGTATGTTTGCTTTTCCAGAAGCAACAAACCTTTTGATATGCATATGACTGGAATTTTAAGTCTACAGGCAGCTCTACCTTGTCATGCACAGTGGATACCGTAAGAGATGCTGAAATTTTCACGCTCTGTCTGGGTCACAACCTGGCTCTTTTAAACAACACTATATTGGAGTAGCAGGTCTTTTTTCGCTTTCTTCCCACAAGCACTCCTTTCATCTTAGTTGAATGCCTTTTTTTGTCATTTTATCTTAATAACCTTTTAAAGGTCAGCACATCTGCCAAATTTTCCCTTCCTGTTTGTTTTTCTGGGTGACTCCCCGCTTTTATCTATACTATACATACCCCAGGAATAACAACTACTGTAAATTGCTCATAGCTTTGTCGAGCTGGTCCACACCCCTGCATTTAGGTACCACTAGCACCTGTATAAAGCACAACCCACTTCTCTCCAGAGACAGGGAGAGGCCACTAAGCCCCTATGTCTTCTTGACATCAGAAGCATGCAACATAATCAGTGCCTAGGAACTCAGACCCTTGCCTGAGGCCTCATCACCACAAGCTTCGTTTATGGTCATTTGGAGAGAGGAAGATGGTCTCACCCATTCCCTGCACCTGAAGAATCTCCTGTTAGTTATTTCAGTATTTTAATGTAGGCCACAGAGTTATTTTTGCAATGACTCAACATTCCTCCTCTTACTTCAGCATCTTTACCATGAGGGTTTATATTGATTCACTGTCACAGTTGTTTTTTTGTTTTTCCCTGAGCTTCTCAGGCTCTCAGTATGGCTTTAGAGGCTCCAGGTTGTTTATTGATGTGCATGTTGAGGTTTTCTTTCCTGCCTAGTATCTGATCAAAGCAATCAATCAATGAGTGCTGTTACTATATTTCCAAACTCTTTGAGGATCTGTTACAGAGAAGGCATTGCCTTTAATTGATGGAAGCGAAGCTAAAAAGAGCCACTTTGGTGGAATATATAGACACATGAGAAGTGGAAGAAGACTTATCCCCTCTTCCTTTTGACCTTGAAGGATGACTTGAAAGGCTTTGATTCTATTGTTTGCTGGCAGCATTTTGTCTTAGAGACCTCTGACTTATCTGTAGCCATAGCTGTGCTGTTGTACTCCAGGTTGGCAGCATAAGCAAAGTACAGTATCCTCTGTTTTTCTGTGGCCAGCAGAAGTTGGAGATCACTAGTGTATATGTTCAGTGAAAAGCGCTGAGATATTGGAAAAAATTACACAATTGAATAGCTACACAAGCTAAAATGCTGCTTAGAATCATAGGAATTAGGAGTTCAAAAGTACCTGATTTGCATTATTTATAATTGCAACAGACAGCTTAATATTTTTTTTCGTGTCATACTTCTCAGGCTTTCAGAAGACCTTGATCACTGGAAATAATCCCACCAAAGCTTTTTCTCTATAAATCTATGGATTTTTTAGATCAACTGTGAAGTGTAATTAAGTTAGGAAGAAACCCACCCACCTGATTGGCAGCTCTTAGCAAGTACAGTAGAAACTGGTTATGTATGTCTTCTGATTCTTTTGTACCTGTGGCATTATTTGGTGTTTCAGAGCCAGTCTCGATCCTCAGTCATTCTGCTTTGATATCCCATTTTGGTAAGGGCTTTGCCTGTAGGAGTGTGCCACCAGGACATCTTGTAGCTCCAGACACTGGGTAAATCCACCCAAGTGTAACTCTACTGTCCCCAGTGCTTTTATTTCTGGTGTTGAGATTGCCTCAGAGTAGAATGAGCAGGTTTGTTACAACATCTTGGTGATGCATGTTGTCTGGACGTACCTTCTTGGTATTTTCTGAAGGCTGAGCTTTCTGTGGCAGTGATCTCATAGAAATGCTGAATGTTAAGCCTGTGGCAGGTGACTGTAGGGCTGATTCTGGGCAGGAGTGTTTCTGGGAGACTGCAGCCCCTGGGCAGTGTTGGCAATGAGAATTCATGGAGATGAACAGCAAGGAGCCCAAGAGGCCAAGTTAATTTTCCTCGTGGACTATAGGAGGGAATACTGTAGCTTATTTTTTTCTCTACAAAATGCTATTGAATAAAACAATTTGTCTTGCCAAAGCTCCAAATTGCTGTCAGAAAAGTAGTGTTATATTTATTTTTAGTCCCTTTCCCCGAGGAAACATGACTTTTTTGATCATGCTTTATGCATGTGTGCAACAATATGTGTATAACTGTCTAAATGTCTGATTTCATTTCTCTTCTATCATAATGACTGGGCAATTTCGACCACATTTTTGGCAGGAGGGCAGTAGTCTCAGGGATATTACGTTCTAGATTTTGAAAATAAAATAGCAGGTGAAGGTAAGAGTCCCATTTAATTTCCTCCCATGAGAAAAAGACTGTAGCATGAGCTCATTGCTTATTAGATATCTGAAAGTGCACATTGCCAAGCTGATGGCATAAATCCATATGAAGGCAAGTTTCATTCCTTCCACTGCTCATAAATACATTAGTTTTATTCACAACTGTTGCTCTTTACCACTTCTAAGGACTGTGTGATCTTCTGGAACATTTTTTTTTTCACTCTTAACAGATCAGACTTCTTCTGAAAATAACAATTTGAATCTAAGAGCTGGAAGGTCCCATTAAAATGAGAATTAAGAAATTTAGTTTGGCCATGAAGCTGTTGGCAGATCTTAAGCAACTTCTCTCTGTACCTGTTTTTCCCTTGATGCTTTACTTTGTTTAGAATATCTTCCCTTCCCTTCTTGGTTTATCATTTATCTGTTTTACCTGTTTACAGCTGGAAAGGTTTACCTTTGAAATACATGAATTGGAGATGAGAGTGGATCTTCCTTTTGCATCAAGCAATTTGCTCAGTGTAAATGAGTGCAAACCAATGCAATTAAAATTAAAGCATGCCTGCAGCAAGTTCCACTAGGATATAAAGTTACCAATGTGTGCTCTTAAACATTAGTGCTCACAGCTTAAAAGCTTTTGTTAGATTCTCAGTGATGTTTGTGTGTTTTGAAATCTGTGTGCTGTGAAGACCCAAGAAGTGGTCTTCATAGGACTGAACTTCTCAGCCTCTGAGCACAGGAGTGAACTTCAGGCAGCAGAGTGGATACCTCGAGCCTCCTCACGCAGCCAGCTAGGAATTTAGGAAATGGTAAATCTGAAGTACTACGTGTGAACTGAGACTCTAAAATAGAAATAGCAACCCCTAAATAGTGTTCTAACAGTATTTAGAGGTTGAATGGTAAAGGTAGTGACACCTCAAATGAGAAAATGCAATGTTACTCTTAATAACAAAGCTAACATAAAATGGAATTTGNTGTAGGGCTGATTCTGGGCAGGAGTGTTTCTGGGAGACTGCAGCCCCTGGGCAGTGTTGGCAATGAGAATTCATGGAGATGAACAGCAAGGAGCCCAAGAGGCCAAGTTAATTTTCCTCGTGGACTATAGGAGGGAATACTGTAGCTTATTTTTTTCTCTACAAAATGCTATTGAATAAAACAATTTGTCTTGCCAAAGCTCCAAATTGCTGTCAGAAAAGTAGTGTTATATTTATTTTTAGTCCCTTTCCCCGAGGAAACATGACTTTTTTGATCATGCTTTATGCATGTGTGCAACAATATGTGTATAACTGTCTAAATGTCTGATTTCATTTCTCTTCTATCATAATGACTGGGCAATTTCGACCACATTTTTGGCAGGAGGGCAGTAGTCTCAGGGATATTACGTTCTAGATTTTGAAAATAAAATAGCAGGTGAAGGTAAGAGTCCCATTTAATTTCCTCCCATGAGAAAAAGACTGTAGCATGAGCTCATTGCTTATTAGATATCTGAAAGTGCACATTGCCAAGCTGATGGCATAAATCCATATGAAGGCAAGTTTCATTCCTTCCACTGCTCATAAATACATTAGTTTTATTCACAACTGTTGCTCTTTACCACTTCTAAGGACTGTGTGATCTTCTGGAACATTTTTTTTTTCACTCTTAACAGATCAGACTTCTTCTGAAAATAACAATTTGAATCTAAGAGCTGGAAGGTCCCATTAAAATGAGAATTAAGAAATTTAGTTTGGCCATGAAGCTGTTGGCAGATCTTAAGCAACTTCTCTCTGTACCTGTTTTTCCCTTGATGCTTTACTTTGTTTAGAATATCTTCCCTTCCCTTCTTGGTTTATCATTTATCTGTTTTACCTGTTTACAGCTGGAAAGGTTTACCTTTGAAATACATGAATTGGAGATGAGAGTGGATCTTCCTTTTGCATCAAGCAATTTGCTCAGTGTAAATGAGTGCAAACCAATGCAATTAAAATTAAAGCATGCCTGCAGCAAGTTCCACTAGGATATAAAGTTACCAACGTGTACTCTTAAACATTAGTGCTCACAGCTTAAAAGCTTTTGTTAGATTCTCAGTGATGTTTGTGTGTTTTGAAATCTGTGTGCTGTGAAGACCCAAGAAGTGGTCTTCATAGGACTGAACTTCTCAGCCTCTGAGCACAGGAGTGAACTTCAGGCAGCAGAGTGGATACCTCGAGCCTCCTCACGCAGCCAGCTAGGAATTTAGGAAATGGTAAATCTGAAGTACTACGTGTGAACTGAGACTCTAAAATAGAAATAGCAACCCCTAAATAGTGTTCTAACAGTATTTAGAGGTTGAATGGTAAAGGTAGTGACACCTCAAATGAGAAAATGCAATGTTACTCTTAATAACAAAGCTAACATAAAATGGAATTTGTCTCACGAGAGATTTTTTTTTTTGATATTTGTTCCCAAGTCAGGATGAAACAATTTTTCATAGGGTTAAAAACTTAGATTAAGAAAATCTGAGTTTGTAAACTTCAAAATTTACTTCATACTGATAATAACATCCTCTAGTCTATGGAAGTGGTGGTTCCTCATCACTCTCACACCCTTTCCTAAAGGCTTTCTCCTTTAACTCAACTCTGAGCAGCTTCTGCTTTTCATTTGTCTAAACTCCCCTGAGAACTGGAATGCCCAGTTGAGATCCATCAATTACTCCGATGCTAATATTCTCTTGAATCCCTGATCCCCAGAGAAAGAAATAATCCTTACAAAATACATTTTCCCTAAGATAAATGCTCAGTCATAGATTAGGGAAAATGTGCTAAACAGAATTTAACTGATCTTATTTCGCTTGTGCCAATGAGCCAAAGAAGGCCCTGCTGCCTGCTAGGGATCACACTCCTGCTGCGTGGAGGAGACCAGCCTCATGGATCGGGGGGCAGCTACCCCCTCCAGCTGGGCTCAAATGCCCTAACCTTGGTGTGTGTGAATGACAAAGATATTTCATCTGCCGTGTGACATGAGTGTGCTGAAAATACACTCCCTGCACATCTTCTTGATCTTGTGGGTTTTTTGTTCATTTTGATTTGTGGTACTTTGCAAATGGTTTCTGTGAACACCTGCACCACTGAATTTCCTTAGTAAAATCCAACTAGACAAAGCATATAAAATATGTAAAACACCAAATTTACCTCAGATGTAGATGCTTAGGAAAAATGAAGTTTCAGTTGGAATCCTCCTAGTACGGCCACAGGAAATTCCTGCATGTTGCTTGCCCTGGCAGCTGGCATTTCAGCATTCAGGCTGCTTTATGCCCCGTACAAAGCACCAGCACTGCACCCACCACCGGTCGTTGTTGTCTATGTGCCAGAGTCTTGTCTGAAAACTGATTTTGTTTCCCACACCAAACTCCGAAGAACTTTGACGCAGTGAAGAGAATCACTTTATTCAGCACGCAGAAGGCAGTCATTTATCCTATCACACACTTGTGGATCACACACTTCTGGATTAAAACGTTAGCTTTAAGAGAATGATGCAAGCTGATGAGAGTGACTGCTCCAAAAAGAGAGTGGGGAAAAAATTATGTAAAATCAGTAATAAAGCAGGTAGTTTATCTGTAGGGGGAAAAAAAAGTTGAGCTTCACTGCTTCTCCTGACCACTGGGTAAGGTACATAGCTGGTGGCCTTAAATAAAATTTGATTTGCAGTGTAGATCTGTCACACTTTGTAGAAATAAGAATAACTTTGCATAAATAGCAACACACATTGCTGCTTTATACAGCACCCCTTATTTTGTACATGATGTTAAGGAAGGAGCTCTGTACAGATCCTAAGGAGGCATGGGGTTAGCACATCTCAGCATCATGTTCTTGATCAATATCCAGTGATAGTTTATTATTACCAGGTGCATGGAAATGCAATGCAGTGACAGTTTGGGCTCTTCAAATTATTGAAAGTAAGACTGAGCATCTGCCCCTGATCTTTCTTACCCAGCAATTAATTTCATTAGAACTAGACTCATCTAATTAGCATGTTGTTTTTATTTCATTCAACCAGACATGAGTAATTTCTGTGTATTATGTTTTCTGATAGAGTTTATTGTTCAGTTTCCAGACTTTGCTGTCAAAGAAAATTCTTCCTTTTTCCTAATGGTTGAAATTCTGGGGAAAAACAAACAAACACACAACCTTGTTCCGNTTTTTTTCCATATTAAAATGTCTGTAGACCAAGTTTTGAAGTGTCATTCTTTACTGCATTGCCTTCTTTCACCAAGTAGAAGGAGAATGTTTTGCCTGTATTTTTGTGCTAGATGTTAATCAAGATATCATAGGCTGTTGAACTGCTTTGAAATATTTTAAGGGCATCCTTTATTGACACTGCCCAGTGTTTTTTGAGGGGAGAAAAGAAGTGCTAACTACCATCTTTCACTTCAGTTGAGCCAAAAAATATGACTGAAAGCAGGTCAGTGTTTACTGGAATACACCCAGGTTCATGCAGTCTAGGTTAAGACTGGGAACTGGCCAACTCTGAAGCACTGATGCTTCTTTGAGCACCCCTGGATAGGTAGCTTTCAACAGCCAGAGCACACGTTCGGCTGAACAGGACAGGTTCCTGTGGCAGATGTGTGGCAGGTGTATTTCTGGTGATGCTGGCATCCTTCTTGCCACATAAGAGAAGTCATTGTCATCTCCTGCCTGTAGAATGATGATGAAATTGTTCATTCTAGTGGTGAAGATGCCTCTTTTGTTAGTTTTTCCCGTTTCTATCTTAATTTAGTGAATCTTAGAAGGGGAGGAGTAGGTATCCCAAAGAATTACTTTTTCAGCGGTATTTGTGCCTCCTTGTAGGAGTAACGCAACTTTCATTTGGCTTTTGTCTTCACAGTATTTTAGTCATAGGCATGAGTTAATTCCTTACACAAATTTTGTTGCTCTTTGTGAGAGACTTTTTGTAAAGCAGGAAGAGGGCTTGTGATCTGGGAACTATTGCTAATTTATCTCTGCTTACAAACATTTCTTATACAAACTAAACCAGAAATTAGAATATTTATGAAAGGCGAATTTGTTACTCTGATCATCCCTACACTAGCTTGATTAATCCCGATGATAAAAGCTTAAAGAGGAGATCTTGATAGAACAAAGAGCTAGAGTTAATGATTCCTGATCTCTTAACAGTCATAACTTACATTTAGTAATTACATTAAAATTAAAAAAAAAAAAATCACAAAAACCAATAGCTAAAAGGGGGGAAAAAAAAAAGAGGAGCACTTGTGACTTCTATCAGCTGTACAGCAGAGAAAATAATTCCATCAACCTCTTAAAAGACGATCCTAAAGTTTCTGTAGTTCTGCATGCTCCAGTCTGACTCAAGTTCTTGTTAGTACTGAGTCAATGGGACACTGCGATGTGCTAGCACTCAGCTGATGGCTGCCTGCTGGTAGGCTTTCCCCTGTAACTGGGCGATTAAATCCAATGCTTTTGAGAGCTCTTTAAAATGATGCCACCAGCTGGTCAGAGCACTCGTTGCAGTATAGAGAACATTCAGAATAAAACGCCTGCTCTGTGCAACTCAGAGCGGTTTACACTACGTCATTCCGCTTCGAAGCTGAGCATCCTTGTCACCACCTGCAAAAAAGCATTCAACCTCAGGGTGTATTTTGAGTTTATGTGCAAGAAAGAAAATTTCCTTACAGAGGATCAAGAGATTAGTCACTTCTGTAACAAAGTCTATGTTTCAAAATAAAAAGGATTTTTATTTTTCTATTTTTTTAACCTTGAGCTTGTTTACTGATTTTAAAGAAAATAAAGATAAGCCTGAATATCTTTCTAATCAATGCTAAATCTGAGGCTTTCAAATTTTTTTTTTTTACTTGATGAAGCAAATTCAATGGCAAGTGGAGCTAATCCAGGATTTGCTAATTCTATTAGCATCTTCCTATTTGACAACTATTAGGTTTCATATTTAATTTTAGCCAGCTCAGCTTCTCTCTGCCAGTGCCCTGGTGCTGTGTACTTTCCACGAAGAATAAGAATGCACTTGTGCAGCCATTCTTTGCTAGATAGCAGGAGCACGAGGCAACCCTCATTTCTGTGAGGAAGGTTTAGAGGTCACCAATGCAGCCCTGGATGTTGGACAGAACGCTTGGCATTTCTCTGATGCCACCCATGCAGACAAAGGCATTCTTTATACGAGCCTTATAATTAATTAATGCTGCTTGCAATTAGTCTTTGCTAATTCATTAACGGAGAAGATTAACAATCATAATGAAGTGCAAAAGCTGGCTGAATTATTAAAAAATGTTTTATGTGGGAGAAGTAGTCCATGTTTAAATAGCAGCCTTTCTTGTCTTTTCTGGTAAGCACAACGGGCAAGCTTCTCAGTTAGGTGCTGTTAAGGGAGGTTCCTGTAGGATGCCCACATTGTCTGCCTGCAGATCTCTGCTTAAAACTCTTTTGTGTCTCAGCAGTTTGGCTGCTGATCTGCTGCTTTCTGGCCAGCTTGCTTGGGACTAGCTGTATGTGTCTGCATTGGTAACTTATACTGTAAACACTTTTCTGTAGCACTGCGGGCTTTGATCCAAGCCTGAGAACAAAGAAATTTTATGGCTTGGTCTAAGCTGCAGGACCACGCAGTGCTGCCCACTGCTCCTGGGACTGGGTGAATGCTTTGATGCATCCAAGCTCTCTTTTCTGCCAACGTTTGAGGAATGAATCATCCCTATGGGAAGGGAAAACCAATTAGTGTGCAACGGCATGCTCTGGTCTAGACGATCAGAGGATCAGGATACTGAACTTGTTTAAGGGTGTATCTCCTTTGAATACCTTATGCAAAGGTCAGCACTGAATTATAATGATACAACTAGAATTCAGTATGATTAGACATGATATGCAATAAAACAACTTCTCAAGAAAACAAACATCATTGTAGAGAGGGGAAAATGAAGACAATTGTCATTTCTTTTTGATTATTTTATTTCATAAGAATTTTTAATATGAGAAAAGTAACAATCTGAGCCATAGAATGGAGTGCTGTGTTCTTACTCCTAATATATCTATGAATTGCACAATATGGTGATGAATATAC
Organism: Penelope pileata; assembly: GCA_013396635.1. Taxonomy (NCBI): domain Eukaryota; kingdom Metazoa; phylum Chordata; class Aves; order Galliformes; family Cracidae; genus Penelope; species Penelope pileata. The sequence goes on along the minus strand of WBMW01001040.1, from coordinate 169,009 downwards.
AGTAGCTTGTAGAAGCAAAGCAAGAAAATAATTGTAATACATCTAAAAACCACATGCATTGACTGAATCTGAAAGTGCAATTCATCACAAAGCTGTATGGATTTCATCTAAAGCCCACTGGAGTGAATGGAAAGACTGCCACTGACTTTACTGAATTCTGGGTCAGGCAAAGTGGCTTGAAATCCTAGCACATTGATTTCAATTAAAAATGCGTGTCTTATCTATTCCATAGATTCTACAACATGGTTTAAAAAAAAAATCAACTAGTAGGAAAAATGTGTATTTGTTTTGAACCTGTGCTCTTTGTTCCCCCCGAGTGCTTCTCGAAGCAATTGTTTTCCTTGTGTGTGTCAGACCTGGTATTTTCCTTCTCTACTATTATGGATATATAAACTAGAAGAATGCTGTGTAGTTTACAGAACATATGAGAGGACAAGTGCATCCTTCTTCCCATGATCTGTGCCTCCCTCATGCTATAGTTGAAAAAAACCAAAAACCCCCAACCTACGAAGAGCATCCTCCAACTGACAGAAGATGCATCTGCCACATCTCTTGTATTAACGTGCTGGGTCACCTTGTGCAGGCTGTGAAATCTCTCCCTCTCTCCCTGAGGTTCTTAGGCCACTAACTGGGACATAAGGGTGAAGAGGTGGGTCTGTCAGGAAAAGAGCATGGGGGTGAGGGAGAAGAAAGGCTTACAATTAATAGCATAGTTTACTGCCTGTGCAGCCATTAAAACTGTAAGCATTTCAGCAGCCACAAGATTAATCCAAGAAAAAGCTTTCCATATGTATTTGCCTTAGCTTTTGAGAAGGAAAAACTGCCAAATTCAGCTTTACTGTGTGAATTAGGGAAGGGCATATATCCAGTCTCTCTTTCTCTCTTGCATTTGCACAGATGTACTCATAGATCAATTTTCTTTTCACTTACAAGAAAGTGAAAATGGTTTTTTTTACACGCTTGCTGTGTGATTTCTTCCTGTTTCCAGCAGTGCTGGCAGTAAGGCAGCGGCCAACAGACAGAGCAATGCCAACAGTGTGCCTTACGGTGGCCTTAATGGAAACGTGTAGCATCTGTATTGCAGTGGGTGCTGCATGGTCTCTGCTTGTCTTTTTCTTCATCCTGTAACAGCTCCTGCTGCATCCCTTGAGGTGCTGAGCAAATCACAATTTTAGGAATTGCTTTCCTATTGCTCCAGAAATGTTTCCTGGGCTTTGTACTGTGATGTGAACTCTAACAGAATTCAGAGGAGTGGAGAAAAGGAGTTAACCTTGAACCTCTCCTAAATGTCTTACTTGTTCTCTAAGCGTACAATTTTCTGCTTCTCTTCCCAAAGGTTCTTCGTTTACAATTACATAATTGATAGCTTAACCCTCTGTCCCCTCAGACCGTTTTAAAATCCAATATAAGTAACACCTCAGAAACAACCTCTTCTGGCCTTTTGCTGTTGGTAGCAGAAGCTGGGTGTGGGGTTGCTTTTGCTTTGCTTACTCTGTGTAAATGGTTCTTTTGTTTTATAAACTGTTCTTAAAATCTCTGGCCATCCATTTAACTTTGTAGCTTCCAATTCCCTAGGCATGGGATTCCTTTCAGCACTTCATGTTCATTTTAAGATTTCATTTTCTGTGAGAGGCACAGTGAGTATTCCTGTACAAGAAAAATGGCATGGAGAATTCTTAGAGTTGTTGCTTGCTTTTAGTTTGGTTGTCTGATTGCCTTTTAAATGGATTGGGGCAAGGAGGGGGCAAGCTGTTGTGACCAAAGACAGTTAAAGATGAACCATGCAGGTTCAGTTGCTCTGGCTTATATCTGGATTTTTTGTATGTTTCATAGTACTGTAGCAGAACACTACAGAGCAAAGAATACTTTTACTAAAACATGGACAGGGCTATACAGATGCTACAAGGCAACAAATAGTTTTGTTGGAGTAAACACAACAGTGTAAATGGACTGGGCTTACAGCGTATAAAAGAGCTCACAGATCTCTAGAGGGAACAGGTCCTTGTCTTTGGAGGTTACTAGGAAAAGGGAAGTTCAGTGGGATCCCCAAGACTGTGCAACAAGGTAGGTGAGAGATGCTTTGTGACGGGATGCTCGGGCGTTGCAAAAGACCACTGAGAGCATGGTCTACATTGAGAGCACAGGGAGCAAGCTGCTTAAGACATCTGCAGGAGCCCGAGTGCCTGTGAAGGCTGGCTTAACAAAGGAGAACAACCATCTTGTTTACTCTTCAGCTTGTTCATGTCTGATGCCCCTTTCCTCCCAACAGTAATGCTCTGCAAATCTTCGTTGTGACGTTCCTTTGGCTTCAGCAAAAAAATATTTTCATTTCTTGGAAGGCTTCGCATTTTAAATTATTTTCTTTCCCTGCTGCGTGGGTGCTGTCTTATCTTCATCTGTGCAAGGGAGTACATGAGTAGATGAAACCACTGGTAGGTGACAGCTGAAGATCAAAATGTAGGTGTTCTTAGGATTTGACTGAAGGCTTTATACTTTTTTATTCAGAAATTCTTATCCTGGATGTCATCAGAGAATCGGTAATAGCTTTCTTGCAGGCCTCTTCACACCACAGTCATGGTTTATATTGACTTACTGTTAATCTCTTGAAATCAGTAGTAAATAAATTCATTAGGGCTCCGCACAGGAGGGGAAAATATTAAAGACAATGATTTATGTATTCTCAGTGAAGCCCTGTTAATATCCCACCATGATCTAGGATGCTGTTAAATTAGCTACACTGTGAGGCTCTGTGTCATATCCTCAGCTTGGTAATGTGTAATGATCTGTTAATTTGGAAAGATTTTTTTTAGATTTTTTTGTGTATTTTCTTTATTCAAATCTGTCTTCACTTCCAGAATTATATTTTTCCCCTTCTTGTTTCCATGAATCATTTTGCATATTTGCAAATCTGTTGTACAGACTCCAAAATTACAGGAGTTATATCTAGTAGCTTAACCTTTCAAAGCCATTCTGGAGTCTCTGGTTACTGAAAAATACAATATTTGAGATAAAATACTGCTTTCAAGTCAGGCTTAATATCAGTCTTATTTATCAGTGTGAAGATTATAACATGTTTTCAACCTGCATAAATGCAGAAAAGAAAGGGTAAAACTTCCAGAGCCTTCAATGCCAAACTGTCAGTCTGGGAAAGAAGACAGAGAAAAGATTGCTCTAACTAGATGTATGCTGGATCTAGGCTAAATCTAGTTGTTGTACACTGAACACATTTCATATAAAGAAATAAAAAGAATTATGCATAGGTTCCTTTGCCCTGCCATACTGCACGTATTACACATAGTGCATTGCTACCACCCTGGGTGTTGCAAGGCAAATTTAAATTCAGTGAAGAACTAGGGGGGAAAAAAAAAAGGCACCAAAAAGGAAAAGAGCTACTCACTTGCCTTAGATTTTGATGGTCCATATCTAAACAATGGCGGGTGACAAAGGCCATTGGCCAAGAGAATGTACTGGGAAAATTTGGTTATTCGCAAGACCTGTAAAATGATATGGACAAAATATTTTGAAGACATTCTTGTTAATATTTTTAATAACATGAATGTTATACAAAAAAAAAATCTTTACAATATTCAAATGCTGGTCTGTGAGTTTACTCTTTGCTGAGTGCTGTTTACAGGCTGGTAGCTGTAACCAGGCTCCACGATGCACAAACAGTTTTGAACTAGAAGAGCAAATTATCCAGCTACAGTCATATGAGGAAACCCTGATTTGTACCAATGTTAGAAAGCCATACCCTGCGGCAGAAGCAGGCTGAACCTGTCAAAATACTGTTTTATTGTTGCATCCTGTCTATTGACACCTATACTGTTCTTGTCCAATATCTGTTCAGCTGGCTGACTGTGAAGCTCAGTTTATATCCATCTTTCATGTCTAGTTGATTTTGGAAAGACTCAATATCAAGGGGTATCACAAGAATAGAAAGCTAAGCAAAGAGCTGATAAATTTGAGAGTTTTTCACAAACTATGATCTCCTTGCTACTTCTAGTCTTTTTAGACTTGGATTTTGGTTTGGGTCAATAAAACAAAACATTAAGCATGATGCTTTCCTCACTGCAAGGGTTAATACTATTTCGTTAATTTAATGGAATAGGAGTGTAGTGCTAAGCAGTTGGTCTGAGATAAGAATTATGCTAAAACACCAGTTTTAGTTAAAAATTTCCAACCTACAAAAAGAGCTGCAGATACCTTGTGTCCCCACAAATTTCCCTGTGGGTAATGCTCCTGGGAACTGCTGGTGCGATGGCTTGTGGAACAGGAAGAGCATGATCTCTGATAATGAAACACTTCTATGAGTGATAGAATAAATAGAATTCTGTAGAAGCAGGCATGACAACTGGAAAATGTTCTCTTAAATCTTCCTAAGTGTGGAGTTCGTGTTCTTTTCTAAGGCAGCTCCGGTGGTCTGGCTGTAGTGCTGATGCCTTGCTGATGTGGCTGCTCTGTGCATCAAGACGTGCAGCTGGACCGCACAGCGAGTCTAGATAGGCAAACATAAATCTTGAGTGATTCCATTGATTTCATGGCATACTAATTTCAGTGTTATTTACTGCACTCCAGATTTACAGCAAATGACTGAAGAACCCTGACTGAAGATAATATTTTCAGCTAAAATAGTAACTTTTTATTTTGCCATTTGTAACACTAAAAATATATAAAGACCTTGCCCTGTTTTACCCAACAGATTCATGTTCAAAATTCACTCCATAGTGGAATAAAAAGAGCTGTGATTCCTCTGTTACAAAGTCAGGTTTTACACCAGAATAATCCTAGTATTTCAAATGAAGTTACTCCAAATTTATCATGTTGGAAAAGCAATAAGAATTGAGTCTGGGAACTCAATGTTATGAGCAAAAGAAAGAAGAAATGCTTTGTGCCTTTCATGGTACTTTTATACTGATAGATGATTTTTTTTCTCAAGGCTAAGTAGCGTATGCAGAGGCAATAAGAGCTTTTAAAATTTTGAGTGGAACTCATTTCAGTTCTTTCCACTACATAACTTCATGCAATTGGTGTGATGGTTTATATAGTCACAGGCTGTGAGTTCAAAAGGAATGAAAAGCAAAAAACTTGTTAAAATAACTTTAAAGTTGAGTCTGAATGCTACCAAGCAACTAAATACGCTGTAGTGCAACCCTTGTTTAACCTTTGTGCTGTGGAACACTGCTCTGCTGAGATCTGCTGAGAGGTCGGCTCCCTTAGGGGAGAGAGAAAGAAGTATATTTATTTTTGAAAGTCTGAACACAGGATTTTTTACTGAAAATTTATTGTCAAGAAACTTCTTTCTCTTCAATTTTAAAGAGAACTAAGAAGTAAAATCAAGACCCAAAGCGATTACATACAAATAACAAATTCCCAACTGAAAGATGAGGATGAGGAAAAAGGAGTGATATTCCAACTGGCTCTAATCCCAAAAGAGATTCCAGAAAAAACTTAGTTTTACTGAAATCTTTGTGACTCTGGTTTACAGCCTTCAAGACTGATCCATTCCATCATTTTAACTTCAGAAAACCACGACTTGTAAGAAATGAGTGTGATGTAAAAGGTGTGGTGAAAGAATTCCCACTGACTGCTGAGAGGGATGGGAAAGAACAGTAGGTGAAATTAAATGTCATGATCTGGGGTTCTGTCCCACCTCTAAGTGTGCTTCTGGATGTAGATGTAGGTTTACAGATGAAAGCAATCTGAGTTGGGGGAAATGTGCTACAATTTCTGCTAATTCAGACTGTCCTTAGCAAAGCAGAGTGCTTCTGAGGGAGGGAATAACGTGCTTAAAAAGGAAAATTGATATGTTGTCAGGACTTGTTGGCTCTGGCTCTGGTGTCAGAGCTTGCGATGCTTTGCTTTCTGCCTGGTTTGCTTGTTGCTGGGAAGTGTGCTGGGACATTGCCAAGAGATGTTGGTATGACTTGCTTCACACCTCTATCTGAGGTATGGTTCTTCACTGACCAGCAAGCTCAGTTGCTGTAAGAATTGCTTCTTCACCCGTTTGAGCACCCTAACGTAGCAGGTCCTTGCTAACCTCAGTTGTTTTTACTCCAGATGAGCTGGAGTATTTGCTTAAGTGGCCCAGCAGGCAGAGGAAAGGAGAGTGAAAAGCTGTGCTGCACAGCTGGAGGGGAGGGGAGGTGAGTGGTTTGTTTAGCTGTCAAAGTGGCAGTGGGAAGGGATATGTGAGCAGATCCACAACACTTAGGGAGGACAACTGGAAAGAAGGATGTGAAGCCCTCTGGAATTCCAAGCATCATTGATGGCAACTGCTGGGAGAAAAGCACTGGGTGCACTGGCACCAGCAAAGCAGCATCCGTCCAGGTGCAGCTTTGTTTTGGAACAGGTTTTGACCCTTACTGGGAAGGGAATTGAGGTGGCCTGTTCTGGCAGTCGTATGTGGCCATCCCCACAACCTTACCCCACTGGAGTTCCCAAGAAAGATGATGCAAGCTACAAAAATTCTATTTCAAAGTGTTTACCAACTGCATGTTAATTGCAGACTGTTGATGTACTTGTAAGGTCTTGTTTAATCAGTTAGTTAAGCCTAAATTAAATACAATCAAGAAAATATTAAACTACTTAAGGTTTAGCTTCCTACTTCCTTAACTCACATAAAACTAGCAGAATAATGTTCAGTCATTATACGGCATCTATCTCGAGGAGGGAGAACTCAGCTGCTACTTTGCCTCTTAAAGTTTTACTGACAGATTCAAGTTTATTAATGTTTAGCCTACTTGGGGTGTATTAATATGGAGTCATAAGATAACTCTGTCCTGATTAACTTATTAACAAGTGCTAAATGCGACTTCATGGAGAATTCACAGAGAATATATAGAAAAGCATACCAGGGCCTGAGGTTTGTGTAACACTGAGATGTAGATCCTGAGCAACCAGGTACTCATCTCTGCTGCCCACCTGCCTACCTGGTGTGCTGGGGGTGGGTAGCACCCAGGGAAGGGGTGAGCAGCTGTGGGCAGCCAGTGCTCCCAGTGTGCCTGGAATGGAGAATAAATGAATAGTCAAGGCTTGATGGAACCCAATATTCCAGTAAAGGGTAGCAGAGCTTCTTGGATTGGAAGAGAAAATAAAAGAAACCAGGGAATGAGCTGGTGGACATGATGTCTTTGTTTCCTAGGGCAGGAGGTGAGATTCAAATGTGACTGAGAGTCAGAGTTCGGTCCATTGATGCATTCCTGGAACAGCAAGAAGTAATCAGGATATAAATTCAAAGGCCACATGGTTTAATGTGGCAAAGGATCTTGAGCAGGAATGTGAAAAATCAATCCACCTAGGTTACACTTGAAAAGCTCAGCCCTTCATTTATGTTAATGCTTTTACTTTAGAGAATAAATTTGCCAGGAAAACGAAAGTAAAAACTTCACTCTTTTTGAGCCCATTTATTTTATGTATCTAAGCTATTTTTGACGAGTTTTTCACACATCTCACTCTGACATGACTGAGCATCCTCGCTCAGAAAGGGGCATGAGATCAATGTCTGAGCGGTCTTAAATAACAAAGCACTTAGGTTTTCCTGACATCTTGAGTCCGCTTCTAGTTTAAGGATTTAAATTGGGATTAGCGCTGTGAAAGACAAATAGAGATACTATCTCAAAAGAGTGCATGTAGGACCTCTGACCTCACACTTGCTCTTAATCCTCCAGACAATTATCAAAATGTTAACATGGGCTTTTTTTTTTTTTGCATGATACAACTCAAGTCATACAAAATATGAAATCAGTTTCAACAAAACCACAAAATGAACTACAATATTCTGTCATAAATCACTACCATAAATCTGGAATATAAAGGAATTCTAAATTGCTGTATTGAAATTATGAATTACTGTTTACTTATTATAATTTCAATGTTAAAGACAAATTAGCCATCATCCACCAACAGTAGTGTTTCCTGTTTAACTAAAATTTAGCAAACACTAAAAGATTTTGACGTATAAAAAAGCAAATGAGAATGATTAGTATCGTGAGCTACCAGATTTGTGTGTTTACATGAGTGTGTTAATATATTTGCGTATGAATACAATTTTCTATCTTTCCGAAGTACAAGACCTATTGGCTGGAAATTAAAGTCAGATACATTTAAATTAAGACGTATTTTTTAAATGATGAAAGTAATTAACTGAGGAATAATAGCTGATCTGCAGCAGCAGCAACTTTTAAATCAAGATCAGATATCATAGTTTTCATGGCACGTTTTAATTCAAACATTAATTCAGGCAAGTTTTGTGACTGTTTTAAGGAAACTGTTTGACAACAGTAGTTTCTTCTGGCCTTAATCTGTGAGTAGCATAGGGTAAGAAATGAAAATTAACGGGATTTCTCAATACTTTATCAGAATTTCAGGCAGACTTGCACTTCTTTCACACACACGAATCACTTGCCAGACAGTGCCCATGACATGGCACACACAGCACGATGGTTGTGTTTCATGGCAGGCAGCAACGAGGATGCTTCTTGCTCGGTAGCAGTGTGGTAACAAATGAGCAGTGCTTACAGGAGGGAGGGTTACCACTTCCTGTGCCATTAACTATAGCTCCTTCACACACAGACTGTTGTCAGAAATCAATGATACTGGTATGCAGAAGCTGTGTGTTGGAATTCATTTTTGTCTGGAGTATGGCTGTATTTGAGATCCCTTTCATCATAGACAACCAGTTACTTGCCTTATGCAACTTTATCAAGTTTCATTGAAACTCCAGAGTGATAGGTGTGTATTTACATACATATGCACACCCAGAGGAACACATGTCCATATTGTCTTCCTACCTGAGATAAGATTTTCTCCTATAAATCTTTTCTGAAACAATGTTGTGCATGAGGTACAGAATGTCTGAAGGGATAATATGCATTGCTAAGTGTTCCTGCTCCTATTTTATTGTACAGTCACTGCAGTTTCTATCAACAATATCTCCTAGATTTTTAACATACTTTTTTCAAAGCTATCTTTTCCCTGAGAGGAGAATTTTGCACCCAATACTACTTGACTACAAAAGGTCTGGTAAAATGTCAGTGTGTTCTTCATAAACTTTCCCTCATTCACCTTTTCCCTTTTTTATTGCCTTTTCACTTCTCGCTTGTCTTTTCCCAAATCACAGCTCTGTGTCTCTCCTGATAACTGGGGTTTTTCAGCCAACACCCAATGCACTTAACAGATGGCTGGCAGGCAGAAACCAGATGTGTAGTGAATCCTTGTCCAACACTGTGACTTTGGCTCAGTTGCATCTATGGCTTTTCTCTAGGCAAGGGGCCCAGATTTCAAGAAACCCTGCCTTCGTCCTCTCTTGGCTTCAAGTATGTTGTACCAGAGGGACTGACGCACACACACAGACAACACAGGCTAGTGGTGGCTGGTACAGCATCTACAGAAAGGCTTCTGATTGAGAAAGGATGGTCTCTTACTTGCTCGTCTCCAGGGGAATTAGGACCCTTAGTCCCTGTTAGATCTAAAGCTTAAGGAGCAATACCTTTTAGGAGTATCTGAACTGGGGAACTGGGTGGCTGTCAGCAATCTTTTGCTGGAATGTGCCCGTGACCTTGAGTGCTTGCTATTTAGGTTGTAAGAAATGATGTCCCGTCAGCGTCACGAGGTGTTTTTTCTTTTTTTTCTTAAAGCTGATGTGGGAAAAAAAAATCTCCCTATTGCTTCCTACTCCGTTTTGTGATTGTAAATGAATGGGAAAATGGACACAGATGCTAGTAACTAAAAGCAACTTCATGTAATATAGCACAGTTTGCACACCCTCCTTGCATCAGGGTATCTGTTTTTGGCAAACAATTGCAACTGTCTTCTGCAGCTGTTGCAGCTGATTAGGAACCATTGCCACCCCAACTGATGGGAAAAAAAGTCCAAATTAAATGATATTCCTCTGGAGTGTTTGTTATTACAAGACAATATTCCTCAAAGTCTTGAGATAAGAGGGAGAGAATTTTTGTGTTTATCATCACAGCTGACATGGCCATGTAAGTCATTTACAACATGTTTGCAGACATCTTTAAGAAGTGTGAGAGGACTGGTTAGGTACTGCGTTTGTGGGAACTGCTGATTTTGAAAACATTTTCCGGGCTCTTTTTTGTTTTTTTTTTTTTTTTTGAAATGTCCTCCAAAAATGCAATTTATCTTTTTTTCTATGTCTTAACGCGTCATAGTGGTCATATTGCTGTGAAAGATGAGCCTGTCTGTTGCTGTTGGTCAAAACTGAATAATGGAGTATCTGTGACAAAGATGGAGACCTTGGAAGTCCAGGGTTGAGTTTGGCAAAGTAAAATCTGCAATATGTGTGCAACTGTAGTGGTGATTGCAATGTAATGATCAGCTACTGTCAATAAGGACAACAGCAAAGTGTTTCACTGAATCAGGTGGAAAAGGAAAGGGAAAGAAACAAGTTAGTTCATTCTTGAAATAAACCAGAACAGCTTCATTCTCTTCACCAAAACAATCTTAGTGTAAAGAAAGCAGATCTGGCCAGCTGAATGAAAAATCTGTGTGTTCCTGGCTGGTAACTTGTTGACTCAAAGACAGATCTGTCATGCTTACCTAGCAGAGTGCGGTACCTTATCTGAGACAGGCCCTGACAAGACAAGTTGAAACAGATGCATTTCATAAACTGGATCATTGATGCTCTGATATTTGCTACAATAAAATACCTATTTTACATAGGTTGTAATGAAGATAGTGAAGATGCTCTGCCACCTTTTCTCTAGTGACTGAAGGGGCTGGTCATGTTGTGCTGTATTTTTCTCTTTTGCTCTGCCTTCCATTTGAACCATCCTGCTGTTGGATTCTATCACCATTCCCAGCAGTTTCTAGCCCCCTCCCACAAGCAGGACAGTCCACACTGGCTTCCAAATGGCATCCTGTTGAGTACATAACGCAGGGTGACACATCCCCCTCAGCTATGCAGGACTTCAGCACAGATCACAGCAGCTGGCAGCAACTGGCAGGGTAGGACCCAAGCGCGTTTAATGGATGTACAAGAAGGCACTACGCATTCTTCCAGCTTTCATGCTTCAAACCTGCTCATCAGAAGATAAATATTTTTGACAGAGCAGAACATAATGCCTTTCTATGAATCTTAATGGATTGCATTTGCTCCACAGCAGTGTTTATAGCGAGCATGATTTTATACATGATTTGTTAATTAAATAAATTACTGTTAACAGCTTTCTCAAAACCCTATTACCTTTGTATCAATTGACTTTTTACAAATTAACATGATTAATTTAAAAAGCGTGAAAAATGAGAAACAAGGCTAAGAATGTAAGGAAGGATCTTGAGGTCGCTCTGGATGTGGAAACACTTTCTTATATGAAATTTTCATTAACTTTACACAGCAAAATTAAAAATATATTGAAAGAGAAATATGCAGTCAACTCAGTTATATATACAGTCTGCTGTCTGACTTTAAAATCACCTCAGAAATTTTGGAAAAAGTATAAGCCAAACCAAGACTTAAGAACTTCCCCCAGAAAGTACACAACAACAAAAACAGCAAAACAATAACAGAAACAAGGATTGCAAGAACTCGAAATCTGAATTTGACTGGAAGAAAACCAGAGAAGCCAGATCCAGCTTTGAATTCTGCCCTGCTTTGAGTAGGGCTGGTAGACCAGATAATTTCCATTAGTCCCTTGCAGGCTTATTAATCCAAGTATCCATGCCCCAGTGATGGGGGTGGTTAACCTTGGGAACACAGATATCTAAGGAATGGGATTCTGCTGCCTGCAGCTCAGGAGGGGCGGACTTAGCAGACAAGTACAGGTCAGTAAGTTGGACAAAAGCAGCTAGCCAAGCTTCTGTTATTTCAACTGAATAAAAAAATAAAGGATGGGGATGTTTTACATGATCTCTGCCTTGAAGAATTTACAATTTAAGTATATGAACCAGAAAGGAGGGGAACAACATCTGTATTGTTCAGAGAAATAAAGTAACTGACTTGAGGTTAGCCAGGAGGTCAAGAGAAATGAATTTAGTTGTCAGAATCCATGTTTGTCAGTTGAAATGTGAGATCGTCTTTCCACTTCAAGTTTCATCTGTCTGGTGCATAAGTCACAGCAGGCAAAATGTAGTTCCTCTGCACTTCAGGATGTCTCCTCTTTGTATTTGACCTTGTGTTCATTCGGTTTCCCATATCTTCTGTACAATTACCCAGGCAGCATCCCATTCTCAGTGTAGGTATTTTAGGCAGTCATGAGGGAGGGAAAAATGTATACAATGGAAAATACGTGCTTGTCAAAATTGGCTTGGGGACTGTGGAACCAGTACCTATCATGCAACTGCTTTTAACTTCAATTTTTTGCTGACTATATTTTTCTATGCATATGTAGCAAGAACTGTAAAATTTCATTCTGCTCTGTATGTTTATTTCTCATTTTATTTTCACGTCATGTTAGCGACCAGTTATGGCACTAAATTCCACTACTGCAGGTCTTTTTGTATTTGCTGACAGACAGAAAAAGTCTGGCTGGGGCTTTTCTGCATCTTTAAGAAGACAAGAAGTTAATATCTTAGGATGTTGTAGCTATTCTGAACATCTATAAGATCTTGGACCTTTGGACTTCAGGGTTATCCCCAGATTACTGTAAGCAAGGAGTGTAATTAGATGTCACTAACAAGTAACCTTGTCCCCTTTGGATCAATTAAAATAATGACAACAGAGTACTAAGCAGATGAATAAAAAATACAGGTGTTCCTGACTTTTTCAAATCTCAGCTGCGGGTGATTGTAATTCCCCTTATTTCTAGATGGTTTTGTTGTGTTATTAGCCATGTTTGTCTTTTTCTGAATATCAAAAGGATATTTTGAGATGGAGTAAAGCCACTCAGTGGTATTTGTGCTCATAATCCCATTTCTACTGCTGGCTTTCCTTTCGACAGTAGAGCATTAGCAGTTGGCACTCACTGTTCTTGCAGAGGTCCTGATACTTCTAGTCTGGTAAAGGAGTCATTTCCCCTGTAAGAACTCCTGTTTGATTCATCTCGTAAGTGTGGTGAAAGTTTGGTCCTGTATCATGGAGCTGGTATTCTCTTGGATAATGATACAGGTTGTTCCCAACACTGTGAGGTCTAAGTTTCAGTACTAATCAAACAAGAACTCTAGCACTTAGAAGTAGCACTTAGAAGTGACCCGGGGAGCAGTATCTCATTAATTTTTGTGGTTGCTTGTGTTTTTTCAAATCAATGAAGATTCATTTCTTACCAGGGGCTCTGTCTAAGGCAAGGTCTGTCTTACTGTTCTATGTTTACGCATTTGCAACACCAACTTTGGTTTGCAATTAAAAGATCATTTGTATTAATACTAACATGGCTACATGAAGAGAAGTGTTTCAGCATATACAAGGAAAGTGTTTTGGCAGAGATCTGGAAGTGTGATTTGAGATGGATTGTCATTTCCATATCGTACTGCAGGGAAGTGAAAGTGACCACTGAAGTATTTCAAGTACTTTTTTGTTTTTTATTAAAAACCTAGCAGTTTGACAGAGCAATATATGTTGGGTTGAAGGGAAGGTGTCTTGCCTTTAAATAACTACGGTATTGGAAGATCTCAGGCTGGACTTGATTTTATTTAAATTTTAGTTGTTGAATTTAGAAGGCTTTGGTGTACATTCAGACAACCTTCCAGGTCTCCATGCTGACATATAACATCTGAATGAAGCTCCAACTGGGAAGTATCAGGGCTATGACGGACTCTACCGAGACACTACTCACAGTTATGGAGCTAGTAAAACAGAGCTGTATAAATGCAGTAAATCTTTATTTAACTGTCTGTGGGTCAAAGCCTGTAAAAGCGAGCGCAGGCAGAATAATGAAGCTGGGATTTGAGGTGAAACTGAAGGACGAGGCAGTGCCGCGTGTGGCCCCGTGGTATTTTGTGCAGATCCTGGTTTGCAATGCAGCTGAAAGGGCTTTAAGTTTCCTGTGAAATAATTTTTTAAAAAGAAAGCAAAGCAGGGCACAGAGCAGTTGTTTTGTAAGCAGTGAAACAATCTTATTCAAACAGAAATATAAACTAGAAGAACAATGGACATACTGCAGACCAAAGAAAACCTTTTAGTTGCTCTGATTTCTTTTCACAAAAGTCTTTTGGTTTGTCCCCATTGCCACTTTTGTTTGTCAGTGTGACTGAAATGCACCATTTCTCTTCCTTCCTGTCATCCCCACCACTGAAAGAGGGGATCTGTATGTGTTTGCTTTAGCATCAATCCCTCTCTAACTCCAAGCAGAATTAGCTCGTGCTGACCATTGTGCTACTGCAGGGTGGCTGAGTCTCAGGATCCAACCTAGCTCGTCTAAAGCAAGTTCAAATGTATTCACACAGCACTGTGGACTGCAGTATAGACACATCCCAAGTAAAGTACCAGGAAAGATTTAAAGAGTATCTTCATATCTTGTGTCTTGGGAGCTATAAAATGAAAAGAAGGGGGGATCCAGGTGGAACATGTGTTTCTGGGAACTGCAGCCAGCGGTTTGTCAGTGAAGCTTTATTTTGTTATTCATGTCTCTTCTTTTCAAATAGTAAATCATGCTCTGAGGTAACGAGCCTTAAAAGGACTTGGCCATGGTGCTTGCTGCTTTTCCCTGTGGTGATGACACAGCCCCTCCAGTCTAAATACAATGATATCCTAGTCATGTTGATCCAGGCAGATGTAAAGCATAGCACGACTGAAACACACAATGATGCTTCCAGCCAGATTGTGATGGCACTAGCTGTGGGGAAAAGAGCTGCTTTCAGAAAACTCATCATGTGTGGCCCAAGCACTGTGATCACAGACTTCCAGCAACATAGCTAAAAAGCTAGAAGCATAGTCCATATGAACAAAACAGTCCCAGTAATTTAGGTACCTAATAGCATGACTGGGTTCCCAGAAGGAGCTATGGTAATTGCCCTGCTGATCTTATAGGCAGCATGGCCTGTGGCTCCTCATGGGAGTCCTGCTAGGTGCTTTTGGCCATTTCTAGGTACCTAAACCCTTCTTAATATCTGGCCTTCTCAGTCTTGCTAGGGTAGCAAGCTTTGAGAGTTTATTTCTCTTCTTACCATTCCTCTCCTATCTAGGAGCCCCAAGGAATTAAGGCAGGAAATCCTTCTTGACCAGTTATTTTTTCTTTGTTGCTGACAGCTACCACAGAACTGGCCCATGAGCTCTGCAGGGCTTCAGGGCCCGCTGCCTGGGGAGCTGGAGGAAGGGGGATTTCTGTGGGCCCAGCTGGAAGGAAAAGAAACAAATGCTCTAATAATATGTTTTGGACTTCAGTGCCACGTTAGTGGAAATACACAATGGCATACAAAGCCAGACTGAGCCCACAGTCTGGTTTCTGATCTTTTTTTCTTTTTCTGAGAGTAGATTCTGGGTAGATGAAGAGACACAGTAAAAACCCACTTGTGCGCTGTAAATTATGACAGGATAAAAGGAAATGAAAACAAAATGAACTCTTCTTCCAATTGCTAGCTTTTGAGTCAGTATTTCCCTCTTGGTTCACTATGTTGCTGGTAAATGGGAAGAATCATGACAATAATGCAGGATTGTGATGCCAGATCTTTGGGACTCTGAACTGGAAGCCTTAACACAGTCTTAAGAGCAAATCAAATGCTTGGGAGGCCCTTGAAGGTTGAGAAGAGTGGATGAGAAAGAAGCATGCCATGCAGCTGAGCTTAACAAACTGGAAATATGTCATGTTTAGTGGACAGCTCTCCTTTGAGAGTTTACATTGCTTTCAGGTAATAAAGGGCAGGTACAAGTGTTTAAGAGCCAAAATGTTTGAAGAGCTCTTCAGAACCAGCCTTGCATTTAGCTAAATACAGCAGTGCCAGTTGCTCTCCTTTTTAAAATGTTTTGACTATTTTTGGTGGCTGAGCAGTAAGGAGATTTGGGCTCTGTGTTAGGGATTATAGAAGATTTCCTGTATCACCATGGAAAGTCACTTAGGGCACATTTTAAGACTCCAATTTTTTTAGGTGCCTCTGTTGTGGGAACTGAATCCAATAAACTGAATCTAGAAACAAGGGACAGAAATTGTTTAACGATTTTGAAGGCCTTGACCTTCATCTCCCTGTGCTATAGTTTTTCCAAATATGATCTGTTTTTCCCAGAGCTGGTCTGCAAATAATATAACTGATGTTCAGAAGGAAGTTAGGCCATAGATGAAACTATAAATCTGCATTTGGAACCACCAAGACCAGAGTACATCTCATTGTTTTGTTTTTGCTGTAATATTTTTGGTGTTGCTACTAATGCACTTCTGTCTACTGAGTTCTAAAATTATTTTACCAACATCCTGTGCTATCTATTAGGGGTGGGTAGAACTTTTCAGCCACATTAATGAAAAAATGTTCATCTAAAACTGAATCTGAGCCAACTATGAGAGACAGTCAGCAGGACTCCTTTATCCCAAAGGTTTGCCCGGGCTATGGGGCAGGAAGCATGGTCAACAATTGACCTCTGTAGATTGCACCCCTGAATCCTTTCTTGACCTTTCTTATACGTACTGATCCTTATGATTCAGATTCATTTATCTGACTTCAGACACATTTTAAATTAGGTGATATTTGAAATGAGATGGTTACCCATTACTCTTCATTGACTATATAGCTTGCTTCAGGCACCGGGGTTTAACACTTAGTTGTCTTAGGTGCTAAAAAGCTAGATGAAGCTGAATTTACCTGAACAGAATTTCAGCAGATTTTCATTAGGATAAATAGACTGAAGTTGCAATTCCTGTGTTCAGCTCCCTAAAGAGGGGAAATATGTTGGATATATGTCATGGATTCTTTGCTTTCCCATGAAGAAAAAATGATGATAATAATTAAAAAAAAACAAACAAACAAACTAAGCATTACTATTTAGTCTATATATAAATTTTTTATATGGAATTAAGAAATGAATGACAGTCTGATCCAAAATACATTGCTGTTTAAAAGCAGTAATACTAGAAGCAATTTACATCATGTAAAATACAAACACTTCATGAATATTCCATTTTATGGCATCTCCTGCCTTAATGTTTTCAGCAATTCTGCCTTTTGACAAAGAAATATTTTTCTGCTCAGCATTTCAAAGACAGTCAGGAAAGAAGAAGAACAAAAAATACTGTAACTGACTTCTTTTTGTCACTGTCAGTGGAAAAAACTGATGTCATTATAAAGATACCAAACACTTCAGAGCAAAAAAAAATCCTAACTGCTGTCTGCTGTCAATGACACGTTCCTAGGAACGGTTCCTTCATAGCGTACTGGGGCTGGCTGCAGGGAAATTAACATTTTGAAAATACTTCAGATTTGAAAGACCTCAAAATGAAAAGTTTGGCAAGGTGTTTAGAAACCAAAAACAACGTAGTGCATTGCTTTCTAACAGATGAAATGAAAGCACATTAATAATGAGCGAGATGCAGGAGCCTGTGCTGTGTGCTGTCAAACTGTGCTGGCCCTGTGCTGGTCTAGGGTGGATGTACCTGTGCAGAAATTTTGAAAACGGGTATACTTGATAATTTCATGTATAGAGTATATTTATTAAAATTCTGTAATATCTTGCTAATGGGGCCAAAAAGACAAAGATTGTAGGATAAGTAACGTTAGGTGATTCTATTTTTTTTAATAATCGTAAATCTGTAATAATGATTCTATAACAAACAAAATTTAACTTGAACTTATTTTAAAAATGCTTCCATTGATGGATGCAGGAATCTTTTTTTTCCTTACTAACAATTTAATTAACTTGACCTACAGAATGATGTCCCCTTCTCTGCTCCTTTTTAGTGGTCCCGATGTTAACACATTTTGATCTCCAGGGAAATAGAGGGGGGGGGAAAAGGAGATGAACTTCAGAAATAGTAGGGAGGTACTAGCTGCAACTTGCCACAGATGGTTCCACCTTTGCACTCTGGGATGGAACGTACTAGCATCATTTCCTGATCTGCAGACGAGTACGCTTTTACCTTCTCTTGTTCTTACACTTCTTTGTGGTCCAATTTCATACACAGTCAAGATGCTAATGTAATATGTTCAGTCCCTACTCCTAGGTAATTTTCTTTTCTATTTTAATGGGATTAGCACAGAGTGTGCCATGTCTTGCTTTCGGCTTTGAAATTTTAACTGCATATTGAACAGCATCAGCAAGAGCTCAGGCAGCAGCGGGAGGAACATGACTGATCCCCTCCATTCAGTGCTTGCGAGACCACATCCGGAGTGCTGTGTCCAGTCTGAGCCTTCCCACTGCAGGAAAGATGTAGACTAACTGGAGAGGCTGCAGAGGCTGCTCACCGAGGTGTCTGAGGTACTGGGTGTGTTAGGAGAAGGGTCTGCTCAACCTGGAGAGGAGAAGGCCAAGTGGAGTATTCTACTTCTGTCTTCATCTTCTCTGTAACCACTCATTAAGAAGTTAGACCAAACTATTCTTAGACTACAGTGATTTGAGTGGAGATGGACACAAGTTGCAGCAAGGTGAATTCTGGCTGGATTTGAGGAAAAAAAAATCATGAGAACAGTTTGACTCTGGGTCAGGATGAACAGAGAAACTGTAGAATTTCCATCTTTAGAAATAAATATTCAAATGTTGCCAAACACTAAAAGAAATGGGCAATTTACAGTGGCTTTTGTTTTATTTTTGCATGACTAAGGGAGGAAAGTAAAAAGACGTTAGAAACACACAAATACTTTCATTAAAGGATATGCAGGAAAAAAAATAGTTCCAGATAAACCAGCACTTTAACATTTTCAGTGGATAATTGGATAATTTCAATTATGCTTTAATCTCTGCTGAAGCTTACATTGGAGAAAAGCATCCAGACAGCTCCCTAGCTGCCTCAGACGTGATATAATATTGTCCTGGTTCTTCTGAGGAATAGTGTAAGTGGGAAGTGAAGTAAAACTTCTAGAATTTTTTACAAGATTTGTGTAGGTTTTACCTTGTCTCTAATGACAGTGCTGAGGCCTAGTAAATCAGCTGCAGCATCTCCTAACACCTTCCCACCCCAAACTGAGAGCTCTAACTTTCCATGCTATGTATATGTGACACCCAGGCCCGAGTTCGTATTTTGTGTTCTTTACAGAAAAGAAATGGAATAACAGATGGTTCCAATTAAAAAACAGCAGGATAACTTTTATTTATTTAGGCTGCACAATCTGGGTCATGAACAAATGCTGTTTTTTTCTCTCCCAACTCATCTTGAAATTGCAATGAATTCTGAAAAAAAAATCGTAACTAAAGATCTGTGAAATAACTGTAATTAAACCTAGTAGGAGTCAGGCTGCTCTGTAACACCTTTAAACAGATAGAGGGATGGCATGTGATGTAAGATGATATCAGATTTCCTTTGGAAAACTGAGGAATGATATTCCATCCTTGATGACCATTGTATTTTACTGTTATTCCTGTTGGTTTTGTGCTTAGTATGACTACTATGAAATTTGTCTGTATAATTTGTCCAATATCAAGAACTTGCTGGTAGGGAGGATAGCCATTTTTCTTATTGCTAAACAGAATGCAAATAGCATTGCTAGAATCAGCAGAACACCTCACAGAGTGCAAACACACCAAAATAAAATGAGTCACTAGTCTGCTGACTGCTCACAGGAGCAGTGTCACAATTTGTTCTAATCAGTCACTGTAACGTGTTATCGTTGCCACCACTGGCTGTACAAGGGATAAAGAGTTTCTGGTGCTATGGGTGACCTCATCCCATTTCTGAAGGGGGTGGACATCAGTTGCAAGAGACCTGAAGTCAGATCTGATCTTTAACTTCAGTGGAATTTGTTCTAGCAGCTATTGAATATCCAGGATTTCTTGGGTAGTCAGTACCTATGCCTTCAATCAAGGGACAGAACTGGTTTGCATGGATGATGGAAATTAATTTCTGCTTTCACATAATATCTGCTTTTTAACTCCAAAGGGCTAAGAATTCTGTCCTGATGCCTAAGATGTCAGGCTTGCAGCTGGGGTTGTCAGAATAACAATTGATCCCCTGTGGGTAAAGCACTTACCATGTTCTACCCTCGGTGAGAAACCACCTACCTACCACTGGAAAGTAAATATGTAGATAAAAGTAGTTATTCAAATTATGAGTAGCCCTAGCAGTTTAAAAATGCTGCTTTATATAATTAATATCTAGCAACTAATGCATTTCTTTAATGGTAATTAAATGTTAAATTTCCTCAGGAATGCATTTTGTAATGGTATTACTAGATATTCCTTTTCCTTTTAAATGTTTCATTGCTGTTGTTGAGTAATTAATGCTCACTAATTAATTTTGAAGTAAAAGTCCTGACCCTTCAAGCAGTCTAGGAATGGAATTCCCTTACCTGATGTGTATTCATTTAAAACAATCCATAGTAAGACCAAAAATAAGATGGTTTACAGGGAACTTAATACTGGGGCCTTGGGCTCCTGCAACCTATTGATTCTCAGAGAGGTTTGGGCTCTGCAAGGCGTGAGGGCAAGGATTCAGGCAGCTAGACATGAGGTTGTGCTGTGGGAGACGTGATCGGCAGCTACAGCTCCAGGCATCCACGCAGGTATTGTTGGGTTGCTGTGGTTCCCAGGTTAAAGAAATTAGCTGAAAGATTACGGCGTTTCTGAGTTGGAGTTTGATGTGGTCTGGATGGAGTTGGGGCTGCTGTCAAAGATGCATTATCCTTCCTCACTACCCTTCTGCAGCCTTGCAACCATTCAGGCGAGCAGCTGCCCCCCTTCCTCCACCAAGAGGTCTTCCCATCTTCTCCATCACACTCAGTACCACCCATTGCTCTGCCCTCCCTGCAAAAAGGAGGAGGAGAAGGGAGGAAATACCAGCACATGCCTCTGCCTTGTCTGGAAAAGTAGCTCTGAGGGTGTTTGGAGATGAGGATTGTGTCACAGTGGTTGCTTCTGAGCAATGAAGCAGGATGGTGCTGACTAGGGGTTGGAAGGGAGATGCTATGGCTGGGAATGTTCTGTGGGTGCTGTTAGGGGTGCCAGGAGTGTTTCACTCACTAGGCAGCTCATCAGATCCTGCTCACGCACACCTTTCCTGTCTCCTTGGTCCAAGGAGTTCAGCCCCAGAAAGACCAAAGGACTCCCTGCCTGCTGCATCCTAGTCACTTGAAATTTTACTGGTGAGGACAGGATCTTTCAAAGTGTTGCTATATTTGGATGGTGGTGAATTCTTAAATTTCTCCCGAGTTCAGTGGAAATCTTTTCCTCTTTATCTCTTTCCCAGCTTCTGGAAAAGTGGAATCTTTCAGGAGCTCACCAGCCTGAAGGGGTCTTCATGATCCTTGAGGCTGCCGGCATGTCATAGAATATCCTGAATTGGAAGGGGCCCATAAGGGTCATCGAGTCCAAATCCTGGCTCCACACAGGACCACCCGAAAATCAGACGACATGTCTGAGAGAGTTGTCTAGATGCTTCTTTAAGTCCTGCAAGCTCTGTGCTGTGATCGCTTCCCTGGGGAGCCTGGTCCAGTGCCTGACCACCCTCTTGGTGAAGAAACTTTTTACCAATGCACCACCTGACCCTCCCCTGTCCCAGCTCCATGCCATTCCTTTGGGTTCTGTCGCTGCCAGCAGAGAGCAGAGCTCAGTGCTGCCCCTCCACTCCCTCTCGTCTGTAGGCTGCCATGAGGCCTCTCCTCAGTCTCCTCTGCTCTGGGCTGAACCAGACTGCAGGGATTTCCTCATGCCTTTCCCTCTAGATCCTTCCCCACCTTAGTTAGCCCTGTTTTGGACACTGATAGTTTTATGTCCTTTTTGTACCGTGACAGCCAAAACTGCACAAAGCACTCAAGGTAAGGCTGCACTAGAGCGGTGTGTAGTGGGACAGTCTCTTCCCTTGAACGTGCTTGGTACCCTGGCATAGAGGTGAGGTTTCTACAGACAGCCTTGAGGAACTGGGTGCCCAGACTTGCAGTTCCCAGTGCCAGATACACTTAACAGGTAGTTCTGCTTTTGGGATGGATGTTCAGTGCATGAAGTGTCACTAGCCTCACTTCCTAAGGACCACAGCAAGGTTCTCTTCTCCACTGCTAGGAGAGAACAACAGAGATTTGAGGTTTTTTTTTTTTTTAAAAAAAAAAAAAAAAACTGGTAAAACCAAGTTATTTGAAATGAATTATTTTAAGCTTAAAGTATTTTTAAATGAAAACTTGCATTGTTGGAAGATTTCTGAGCAGGTCTCTCACATCAAGGGTAATTCCTCAGTGGGCTACAGCTTATAATAGCATCTCTAGCTGGATTTTTGGCAGTAGGATTAAATATGGATGTTTTAATTTTAAAGCACAAGCTGCAGCTCCGATTTCACAGGCTTAAATCTCATTTCCATTAACAATGGCTATAGAAGGGTCAGGAAGCTCAGTCTCAGTCAGTCAATATTACAAGATCACAAGTAACACAATGAACGACCTACAGCCGCTTGAATGCGCATGGCCTGTGCTCAGGGGTAATTGACTCCAGGGTGACAATTTGTGGGCGTTAAGTCAGATCATGTTCTTAGCCTGTGGATGAATTAAATGGAAGAGACTTGTCTTTAAATGGCCTTTTTCAATCCATATGCGTTTCGAGCAGTTAGCAACTCATGAACTACAAGAACCATCCTAAATCTTAAGTATTAAAAAATAAAAATAAAATAATGCTTCCTTCCTACCTTTGGATTGAAAAGCATGGATTTGGGTTCGTTATGGCTCCAGGATAATCACAGGAAAGATGAAAGGAAATAATCTGAACCTGCTTAGAAAGGTAGGCCCAGTTCTGCTGTGACTCATGCTGTGGTAAATCTGGAGCCACTCGTGCACAGCCTGAGGGTGCCCTTTATTCCTAATCGCTGCATTTTAGTGCTATTTATTCAGCACAGAAAGGGAAGGAATCAGTCGGGGAACCAGAGGTGGTGATATGTGCAAGCTAATACTAGACTGTGAAAAACCTGTCTTTACAATGGTAAAGAAAATATCTGTGACTTATCTGGAAAAATAATTAAAGGATATTGGTGACAATTTTTTCGATTGAAAATGTATACTTTACTTGCTTTCAGTTTATGAAACAATGACTAATTCCACCAATTAATTGCTCTGACAGAGAACTCTGTATTTTAAGTTGACGTACCCCTTAATTTTACATTATGTTTCATGAACCTAGTAATTTCAAATGAGTATCATTTAATTCTAAGGACAATGAATGAAATAAAAGAGACCAGGGAAGTTACGATACAATGCAGAGGAGTTCCTTCCACTGCAATCAAGCCTATATCACTGTTTTTCTCCTGCTGTTTCTATAATATGTTATTCCTCAAAAGTCACTGTGAGGTCGTTTCTACAAAAGCCTGCAAAATCCTCAAATTGCTAGCTGGGAGGTGCAGCTCTGCTTACTAATCCTGCCTGAGCTTTGAGTCATCTATGGATGGTTACAGCAAACTGGATGTTAGCTGTGTTAGCAGTGAGGATGAAGTCAGGTTTATTACAGCATTGTTGCTTGTCCCTAAAGCCCTCTCTGGCATTCCCAGCACAGGACAGGTAAATTCTCCTGAAGTCAGCTGAGAGGCTCCTACTGTGTATCGTGCCAGGACTCATAGCATGGAGAAGCACTGTGCACAAATGATTGAGTATAAAATAAACGAGGTCACAGCAGCACAAGCAGACCTTTGCTGGGGGACCAGCAGTGTCCTTTGTGACACTACCACAGGCAAACTGAACAGCAAAGTCTCATCGGATGCGACAGGCAGAGGGTAACTGGAGAAACTGAAATGAAGCAGTAGATCAAGTTACAAGAAAGGTTAATAACACATATTGGATTTAAAAATACAAGTTCCTTGAGTCTCAGGTGATTCTCTTAAACCTAAGATCACCTGCTCATCTAGCCCTCATCTAATTTGACCCCAGTGGGATTCTGTGTGAGGAGTGAAGCAGGGGAAGGAGGCTGCAGCTGGTGCTCAGACAAATGCTTAGTTTTCCTTGTGCCATTTATGCAAGTCTCCTGTGCAACCAGCACTGCAAACCTCACGGCAAGTTTGCTCAGGAAATTAACCCAAATGACACGTATTCAAACTGCAGGTATTTAAGTAACTCCCCCTCCCCAAAATGTAAATCTGAATACACATGAAAGCCATGTGAGAATGTGACTGAACTCCAAGAACAGGTTCAGATGAAGAACAGCACAATATGCAGCTGGGATCTTGCTGCTTAATGCTGGAGTTGGACTGTCCAAGTTAAGTGAGAGCAAAATTTGCATGGTTCACATGTTGCCCTGTGGTTTCCAGGTATGTTGATTTGCTGCAGGTGGTTTCTGTGCAAATGGGATCTTAAGCAATCAAGGAGAGTGGCTGGGTGTGTGCCTTACAAGGGCTGGGCACACCATGTTCATGGAAGAGCTTGTATTTCTGGAGGTGCACTTGGTGTGTCTCAGACTGCCCTCTAGGTGCTAGATTTCTTTATGTGCTGTACAGGTAGTTGTATAGCCTGCATCTGTGTCTCCAGTATACAGCATCTGTTTAAAATCAGCTCCTTCATCCAAAACTGACCTTGCAGAACCTAGTTGGCATGAGCAGGGAAATGTATTGTGCTTTTCAAGACTCCTTGTCACAAGTGTTTTTGAGGAAGTGTCAGAGTGAGTAGGTACTTCCCAGGCAGTCTGAGTAGCACAGGGGACTGGCAGTAAATAATAAATGAAACAGGCAGACACTTGTAAAGGTAACCTACTGTTCTTATCAATGTATGTGGGTGGTTGTTGGTGGTTTTCTTTTTTTACCATTTTTACCTTTTTTAAAAAAAAAAAAAACAAAAAACTCCATCTGTTCTGTGGATAAGATAAGATCAGTCTTTAGATTTGAGAACTAACAGAAGGTCAGCTGTTAAGGCAGTTATCCAGCCATGAGGTATGAAACTTGATGAGCCAAAAATAGTTTGGCACTATTATATCAAAAAGACTTGAGTTCTGTGCATCAATTAAATACCATGAAGGTTTAGCTGAGCAGGAAGAGAAGCATTTCTTGGCTCTCCTTATGTCATGTTGAAAGTGGAGATGATACATTTGTATTATTCCCACTGCTCTTTAAACTTTGAATGGACTCAGATTCATGGGACTACAAAGTTGGTTCAAGCTGAAGGTAATTTTTGTTTCTAGAAGGATATGATAAAGTGACCTAAAGGTTAACCAAGCTCACCCTCCATATGCTGCTTTGGAGAAAGGTTAATCTTGGGAGTAAAGTGAAAGTTTATGGCACCAAGGAGATTGTCTTGGGTCTGTTCTCTGCTGTTGAATTTCTTTACTGGAATGTCCACTATGACTAACGTGTCAGTTTCTTCACTTCCTTGAAACGCGCAATAAGGCGCATGCTCATAGCGATGTTTTAAAGAGTGTCATTAAATGAAATTATTATTTATTTGAGGGTTTGGGTGTTTTTTTTACGTGGAAGATAGTGACTCTACTTGTACAGGGAAACTGGCACAAAGAAGGGAAATGAATAGTCTGAGACTTTTGTACATACCAAAATAGCATCAACTTAATACCTACAAATCCTGGGTTGTTCCTTCGTCTTCATGGCAATGGCTTTTTGAAGAAAAGTACTGTAAGGAAGCATTGATGCTGAAGAGAATAACTGATCTGGAAGCATCAGGATTCAGGAGAGGAATATGTAGATGAGAAAAGAGGGCCTGCTATGGGCAGCTAAGGGGCCAAGACTTAGAAGGTTCATGCTACAGAGAACAGAGAGAATGGAAAAGTTGTTTGTAAGAAGGAGAAAAGATTGGCAAGAACTGTAGTTATGAAATGCAGACAAATTAGAGTGCAGATAGGATCTTCCTTGCAGCCCTGGCTCTGAAGAGTTAGCTCCAGTCCTTTTCTGGGCTCCCTCTCTCCCTTTGGGAGATCGAGTCAGGAGATTGTAATTGGGGAAATTGAGTTATGGTGATTTTCAACTGTTAAGGGTAAAAATTAGCTGATTCTCCACCTAGCTGATGGCCACTCCCAGCCACATGAAGTAGAAGGGGCATATGTGAAGGCAGTTCTGTTTGTTTGTTTTGTTTTGGATGAGTGGAAGCAGTTCTAAACTTTTCCAACAGATGTGTGAGCTTTCTTTTGAAGTTTAGTACTGCCTACTGCCATTGCTTCTCACAGCTTCCTGTATTTCTTAGGGCTTCTCCCATCCTGTAGGTGGATGCTGGAGAGTGAGGAAGATGAAACGGCTCTGCTGTGGTCGGGTCTGGTCTGACCTTAGCGCTCTGCCTCCAACTGGAGATCATCAGCTTTGTGATGTTTATGTTTTGGAAATAAACTGCATAATAAAAGTGAAGTTAATGAGAACATGGTAATGAGGGATGAAAACCATGGTGCAACTTTGCTCCTCTTGGGAGGGGGAGTTGCACAGAGGGCTCTGTGTTGTTAGTGTATGCACATGAGGAGAGTGAAGAGATGAAGTTTCAAACAAGTTGGGGAACAAATAAGGTTGTTTGAAATGCCCTTGTCTCAGATTGTACTGCAACTTCTTGTAAACTACTTGTAAACTAATTTGACCTTGGACTTAGCATGCATGCTTTTCTAGTGTAATGTAGAACCTGAAGTCTGCACAGCGGAGGGAAAGAAAGCACAGCTGGTTACTGTTTGTTACCAAATGCTAGCAGAGATGAGAATGTAGTTTCTCAGCATTTGAGGGCTGGACACTGTATCTCTCCAAAGCGCATTTGATGCCACAGCCTCTAGTTTATTACTGTGAGTGCTTCTAGCTTCTATGTGGCCTTTCCTGCAGGGGAAATGTCCCCACTATGCCTCAGTGTTTCCTGTTGCTCAGTAGTTTGCTTGCTCTTCTGGCAGGGAAGAAGTGCATTTGAATTCATATTATGGGAGGAGTTTATTAGATTTTACTCTTATCTCATGGAATTCTTATTCTGAATAAGTGGGCAAATTTAGGAGAAGCCACAGAAATAGGAAAGATATCACTGCCAGCTTATCTGACAAGTTTGTACAGAGCTCAACGTGTGTTCTGGGTATATTTACCAGATTGGCTCCCCTGCCAAAAACTGTCATATGTTTCCTGTTCCTGAGGAGATCTGGGCATCTAGTTCCTGCTCTGTCAGGATAAAAACAATCCTCTTCATGCTGAACAGTAGAACTCCAAGTACCCAGGAGATGTAAAATTGCAGTGTGTGGTGCATAGGTGGCTGCAAGGAAAGGTGGCAGCTGAAATCAGGGATCAGCAGCTGTGATCTTAGAGTTGAAAGCATCTGCTATGCTGCAGGACACTCACAGATCAAGCCAGCAGCCTTCTTCTGTGAAAGTATATCAAGGCAACCTCGTTTGGGTGGCATCTATACCTTCTCAAGTCATTTAAGTGCGTTTCTACTGGCTTCGGTAGAGTGGTTTTCCTATGAATACTAGGAATGTATTTCCTGGGTTTTACTAGGAATGTTCAATTTGATTGTAATCGGAGGCCTTTGGTGAATGATAGGACCTTACAAGCAGAATGTTAATTACAGGAGGGATGAGTGAGCTCTGAGTGATCAATGAGTATGTCTGCCAGTGACAGCCCAGCAAACACCAGCTTTTGAAGTTCATTGAGATTTCTCACTTACAGAGTTCCCAGGGTGCTGCTGAATTACAGTCTTCTCAGGTTCAGATGTGATACGTGAATTGGGTTTGACAATGTCCCTATGGGATTTTTGTGTTATAAATGTTTTGTTAGGCTTAAAAGAAGAAATATGCAAGTGGAAGTCGTTGCAGCTTGGCAGACAGCTTCACCTTGGCAGTCAGGTCTTCCTGCTGCAGTGTATGTTCAAAGGGATTCTAGGCTGAGCCCTGTGGTTGTTACCTGGTGTGAGATTTGTACATGCAGGGTCTCATGAGTCAGACTGATAATTGAGTGCCATCTGATGATGTGAGGCATAATGGGCTCCATGCGTCTTCACGTTTCCATTTGGTACGAGTAATACACCATTAGGTGAGCCCTGTAATGATCACAGACTTAATTTAAAAATAAAAAAATAAAAAGCCAACTTGTTAATTCTACCAAGTTGAAGTTTATCATTAAACGGCCACTAAAAGTCACTAGGGTTTCCATTCCATGCAACTCAAGTTTATTTTTCCCCCTCTTGGCCATTTTTGAACTACAGTGCAATTTTAACAGGCTCTCTTGAGGTCCAGAAGAGCACACAAATTGAGCTGTTCCCTGGTGTCCAATTCAAGAATACCCAGAATAATGCTGTTTGGTAAGCAACAAAGTAATTCTCATTCCCTAATTGCCCCTGTTCCCCCTTCATATGTCTTGAGGGAAGACTAAACCTTGATGAGTGATAAATTTCTTTTCATGGAGTTTTACTGCAGGGTTTAAGGTCCTTCTTGGAGAGCTGGGTGGTTATAAATCACATGCAATTTCTGGCAAAGCTTAGGGATCCTCAGTTAATGACAACTTCCTGACTTCTTTCAATCAAAGAAAAGTTGGTAACAAAAGCTTTGCAAGAAGGTCACCTGCGTTGCTGACACCTTATGTAGCCTAACACTAAACTGTCAGCTGTCCTTTGAGAAGAGAGAGCTTTCAGGCTGCAGATAATGTATGCTATCAGGCAGTGGGGATCAGGCATGACGTTATTTTCATTCTTTAAAATAGTATTTTCATTCTTTAAAATAGCCATGGAGTTCAAACAGTTCCCTGGGATATATGCCCTTCACCAAACAAAGAACGAAATATCATATTATTTCTAGAAAATCAACTTTTCTCTGGGGAAAGAAAAAAATTCTAATCTTTTTATAGAGAAATATGAATGCTCCTGTTCTGTTTAACTATGAAAAAGGCATTAAAGTTGAGACTATGTCATAGCTGTGAAATAAGACTTGGCTTGACATGTTTGAAAAAGGGAGTGCACCTGTAGTTTCAGCAGTAACTCAATAAACAATGCTTGTTTCTGCCACAGTGCTTGCATATGGAGGCAAACAGCAAGTAAATAATGATTAAAATACCTGACAATAAAATATCTCCTATCAAAGTTGTTCTTCAGAGAACATTCATGAAAAGCTTGGAGCTGACTGTGCAATTTTTAGTGCAATGTGGCCATGATCTTGTTTATTTGAAGCTGCAGGAATGTTTGACATATTAAGTACAAGAGCTATGATACCAGATGTGTGTAGCATACACCTCAAAAATGTTAAGATTTTGTAACTGTTTAAAAAAAAAAGATACTCTTATTTAGATTGTAGTCCAACATCCATCATTGAGAAGAATTAGAAATCAGTCAAATAAGCATCGTCTGCCTGAAATACATCCAATGTACACTGTGGTTAATATCAACAATAAGTAGTGAAGTGGCATCAGCAATCTTCTTGAAGCAATTATAAAATATCAATAACTTTCAAGAAATTGAATAAACATTTTCATCTTATTTACTTCTTACAGCACAAAAATGTCAGAAGTTTGAAAAATGTATACAATACTTCTAATTTTTTCAGACCCTTTTTGACAGTCTCCCTTTTACCAAAAACTATGAATGTGTTAGCTCAAATAATAAAGTGCCAAATAATTTTAATTTCTGATTTTGCTTTTTATTGCTTCATGTGCGACTAGTGTGAATGTTTTAAAAGCTTAAATATGGGTGAAGATCCAACCTGGCTACAGCCAGTGTGCAGACTTAGAGCTCCTCCCTGTAGCTCTGGCCTGACAACCAATATATTGCTCTTCTCCTTGGTGAGAGTTCAGATCTGTTCAAACAGAATTGATTCAAAATGATTAAACTGAGTTTCTAGTGTTGCAGGTAGACTTTAACTTTTTCTGCTTGGCTAAATTACATTACCTTGAAGAAACTGGCTGCAGAATAAGCTTGTATGACTGCTTGAGTATGAGAGGTATTTTACTAGTGGGAGTAACTCCGTGGCTGAAAGTAGGTGTATAGTTGTTGATCTAAGGGGAGCATCACCAGTTTTCATGAGCTAAGTACCTCTAGCTATTTTTCCTCCTCTTAAAATTAATCTTTTCAGGACAATGCTCAGCTGAATTGCGTTAATATGTGCTGGATGGGAACCAGTTGCTGAACCAGAACTGTAAAACATTGGAAGGGAAGAGGGAATATTAGAAGCTGGAGTTCTAAATTTTTTTAAATGAGCAACTTAATGTGAAATTTTTATTTTGCTGAGTATATATTTTTTCATCTGCTTTGTTTGGTGATTCTGAAATTGTTGAGTTTTCCAAACCAACATGTCTTTAGGGCTTCTCATCTCCCGTCCAAGAAAATTAGGTTTTCCAGCCCTTACATTTCCCAAATTGAAATAAACATATTATCAACAAAGTGGGGAAAAAATCCAAGCTGTGACTATTTTTCAGCCTCACTGAAACAAGTCCATGTAGCCATCCACTCTCATCCTCTGGGTGTTTGGAAGACAACTTGGAGCAGGTCACAGGAGGCCACAAAGACGCTCAGAGGGCTGGAGCAGCTCTCTCTCAAAGAAAGGCTGAGGGAGCTGGACTTGTTCAGCCCGGAGAAGAGAAGGCTCCTGGGAGACCTCAGTGAAGCCTTTCAGTATTTAAAGGAGTCTTACAACAAGATGGAGACCAACTTTTTAGGTGGTCTGGTAGAGGTAGGACAAAAAGGAATGGTTTTAAAGTGGAAGAGTTTTGGATTAAATATTAGGAAGAGATTCTTCACTCAGAGGGTGCTGATGCACTGGCACAGCTGCCCACAGAAGCTGTGGGTGCCGCATCCCTGGAGGCATTCAGTGCCAGGTTGGATGGGGCCCTGGGCTGCCTGATCTGGTGGGTGGCACCCAGCCCATGGCAGGGAGGTTGGGACTAAATGGTCTTTAAGGTGCCTTTCAACCCCATCCATTCCATGATTCAGTGATAGTTTTCACCCACACTGATTAGTCTCCAAGAGCTCAGTTTCCCTGCAAGATTCCGTGACCTGCCTTGTCTTGGCACATTTCTACCTATGGGATATACAATTATTTTTGAGAGATCTCCCTGTGTGTAGAACCCCTGACACATGGGAATTATCTGCTGGTATTTTGTTAGCCTAGCTACAGAAATACCTGCAGACTCCACTGACCTCAGTTCTACAATGTGCATGAGGTTATGCTGGCATTCAAGTTCAAGACAGGCTGTACTCAAGTACAAAATCTTAAGTCCTTTCGTGGTGGAGCTTCTTTGAGATTGCCATGGCCAGAATTATTTGGGAGTATGAACCTGGCAATCATGACAGCCATTTAAAAAGCCATTTGCCAGTTTTCAGCAGAATAAATCATGCTGAGAACATGGCTGTCATGGGGGTCTGCTGTCAGCCTCGGAGCTTGTTCAGAAACTAGCTTACCTGGGAATGGAGAAGGGCTTTTTATCTTAAGGTTTCGAAGCATCTTTCTCCTTACAGGACATCTGATACTACAGTGATATATGCATTAGAAATTAACGAAGGCTGTGTAAAAATGACCAAAATAAATCTTCCTGTTTATAAATAGTAATGTCCCATATGAACAGGTTGTTTGTACCTATCATCTCCAGCTGAGGGAATGAGTACACTTCTAAACATTTCTCCGATGGTCTTTGCCAGTTTTAAGGTCTTCCTACCTTTCTCCCTCAAAACAATTTCTTTTTTAAGCAATGTCATGTTTTGTAAGGGTAGGGTTCATGGACTGCCTTGTATGATCTCTGTGAACAGAGATACAGAGACAGCTTGAAATGAAAAGCCAGAACCAAATAGAGAAATTAAGCAGCGAGTGGTCAGTGATCATAGGAATAGAGGAGATGAGAGCCAAGAAGGTGAAGGATAAGTCAAATCAACAGACTTCAAAAAGCCTGTTTTTTCCAATGATATTTGTGGCAATGATCCAATTCCCATCCCAGCTGCAAGGATGGTGCACCAGCTTCATGCTCATAAACTCTTCTTAGTAATTAAGAAGTTAGAGTTAGCGGGATGGAGAACTGGTACAAGTAATGAGAATAAGTATCCTGATAGACAAAAAACAGGGTTAGCCCGTGCCCTTTTCCAGAAACCATGCATTGATGTCTTCCGTGAATTGCCATTCCTATATACTCATCCCTTGAGTCTGGCTCCTTTTGACATTTCAGAAGGCTTGGGTGCAAACTGCTTGCCCTGGGTAATCTCATCTGTGGTCAGACAATGATCTTTGTGAATCCTCCTCCCAAACAGCATGGAAGAATGTCTGTGGCTTGTACTGGCACTGCTCTACCCTGCTGTAGGCCGTGGCCTTAAAACAGAAGGGTGTGATGTAGATTGCTGTAGCCAAGGTAACACCATGCCTTTAAACGGTTCCCGCTGTGCTTCTCGGAGAAGGAACAAAGAACAGCTGACTAGGACCTCACTCAAGACATAAAACCATTTTCACACTCCCCCAAAATCCTATTTTAGTTCTGAGAATAGCGATGCTGCAGTTTAAGTAGCTAATAAAATCTTCTTAAATTTCTTTTGTTGGCATCTGCATTGTGGTTGCCCCTTCCCTGTATCCTTTACAAGCAGCTTTGTGGGAGTGCTGCAGCGTTTACCTTTGTGCTGCTGGCTGAGCAGCACTATGAATAACACAACTAGTAAGAACTGCTGTTATTTAAAAAAAATATATTTTTGACCAATTTTCTTTTTGAATTAGAAGTTTCTTTTTTTAACATGCTTCTGGGAAGAGTTTAGATTTGTATTTTTCAGTTTTCAGAAGAAAAATACGTACTCAGTTCTGGTTAACAGTGTTTCAGCCAAAGTTCTGCTTAGTAGACCAGTGACTCATTTAGGTTTTGTGGGATCTTTCTTCTTTTCAAATGCCACAAATGGTAATTATTTTCTGAAATACAGGGTGACGTTGAGTCTGTTTTCCAAGCTTGTACGTGGAAGTTTTATGGCATAGAGCTAAAAATCCTTAATGAATGTGAAAGCTTTCCCATAGCTATGCTTTTACACATCAGTCACAGTGCTACTCAACTTCTGAGTGCTGACCACAAAGGCAGATACAGAGCTGCTCAGATTGTGTTTGATCTCCAGGATGAGCTGGAGTGATTTCAATGCTGTCCTGAATTTTGCAGTTGTCAGCAGTTCTGTATACTGCAATGGCATCTGAGAGATGGCAGCAGGTGACAGAAGCTGCATCCTGAATGTGGAGGGAAAAAACCAATCACTGCATACCTACTAACACCAAACCTGCAGGCTGGTCCCAGGTCCCTTTTGATAATCAATGATACCTGCTTTGAGTTAGCTGATGAGAAATCTGTCCTAGTTCATAGATTTGCAATGCTAAGAGAGCTTCCATCAGAGGAGCTAAAACATGTTTTGGTCATCAATTATGTATATTAATGCTGCAGTAAAAATGAAACAGATCTTACTTCTAAAGCCAGACAATGTTCTGTTTACTTCTTTTCTGTTGCCCATAAAGGTGACAATCTTAACTCTGAGGGGAGATAAACCAAATGTCATTGACATTCTTTTTTAAAAAGAAACAAAAACACAAAAGAGAGACTACAGTTGTCTCAGATGCTTTCCTGAGTTTTTTGTCCTCTTCTCCATACAGAACAAATGGAGATATATGGGTGAGAGAGAGAATGGTGTGTATATGGGCAAAAATGCCTCCTTTTATTATGTCGGCCCATGAGATCAGAGGCAGATGTTGGTGGGATGGCTGTAGGGGCTGAACCTTTCCACCAATATTCTGTTCCACGTTGTGACTGTGTGACAGATGGCAGCAGAGGGGCACTGTGACCAAATGGTGTCTGACATGGGAGGGCGGATGGAGCAAAGGGGTGGAACTGAATTCCTCCATGGGGAAAAAATGGCACCCACTGACATTCATCGGTATTTGTTGAGCATTTATGGAGACCAAACAGTGGATGTCAGCATGGTGGGCTGGGGTGTTTCAGCAGTGGTGACAGTGATCACGAGTTGCTTCCATTGGTGCAGATCTGTATGAGTGCGGCATGCAGGCTGTTGTTCATTGCTGGTGAAAATGCGTAACTAGTGGTGGTGACGATGTTGAAAAAGAGTGTTTTGTAGCTGAGAATTTGCTGTTCTAAATAATGTTATTGTGCTCTTTGTAGCTGTTGTAGTTTCCATGGAAATAGGAGGCATCACTTTTGGAGTGACCCACATGTGTGTATATTTTCACATATGGAAGAATTTAAACATTTAAACTAACTGTAGCTTTTTAACTCTCATTTTGATGTTTTTGTGCTTCAGCTAAATCTTTCTTCTGGAGTGGAATGGAAGGGAAAAGGAAAGCTTTTTTCATTCTAGCTTTCTGTGGTATTAAGGCACTTATCTTACAACAGGCTTGCAAAAATACTCCTTAACTCTACATGTCACAGCATATTTCTTGGGAGAAATGCTTGAAAGAAATGTGAACAGGCACACCAGGTCCAGTGATACGTGGTTGTGAAGCATCAAGAAGCAGAAGTGTGTCCTAGATGGAAATCTGGATTGAGATGTCTGGAACGAGTAACGTGATGGGTAGAGTTAAAGGCAATGACCCTTATGTGAATTTTGGTTATCGTGATCTGTCACAATTCTTTCCTTTGGTAGAGATTACGTTTGAAAGGATTTCTATTCTGATGTGCCTGAAGCTGGTGGTGAGCTCTGCCAAATACCAAATAAATACCACTCAGATCTTTACTTTGCTTCACGTCTTTCTGGTGTGGTTGTTAGAAGTTGTACTTCATGCTCTTTTTTGAAAGTCTGCCACAGACAGATTGCGTATTTGGAACCCTACAAATATGCAATGCACAACTGTATCTCCCCAAAGAGAGACAAGAGTTTTACAAGTTCTGGAAGAGCTACAATAGAGGAGAGAGAATGCAGTAAGCTGGTATGGCATAACCCAAGTAGAGCTATAAATAAGTGTACGGGGAGGCTTTTACATACATATATATATCTCCAATCGATTGTATCTATGCCTGCTATTCAGGATTTATAAAGATTGCCATCTATTGATATCAGTATTGCTTAGGCTGCACTTCTCATCACTAGAGCTCTGAATGAAATTCTGGATGCTGATCACTCCAAGCAACACTTGCAGCTTCAAAATTTGATACCTCAATGCAAATTGGAAAAAAAAAAATCTGGAATTGTTTCCAAATGTCTATTTTGGTGTTTTTTTTTTTTTTTTTAGATTAAAGCCTGCGTTTTTAATTTCAGCAAGACATGTAGGCTTGAGAGAGGCTGAAAAGTTGGATGCATAGATCTGGGAGAACAAATATGAAATCCTTGCTCAGGTTATTCAAATACTTTCACTCTAATTCACTTGGAAGGAATATTGAGGATGAGGCTATTGCCTTAACCATGAGTGTACATGTACTTCCTTGGCCATTCCCAGGACGTTCTGAGTCTATCTAATTTTATTTTACTTTTCCCTGATTATTATTAGGTAACCAGAAGTGCTACGTCAGTGAAGTACTTCTGCTGATGTGAAATGTCACTGGGTTGGAAAGGTTCTGCATACCTCTGTGTGCACACCTGCACAGTCAGTTGTGTTGGTTCTGAGAACACCACCCAGACAGCTGCTCATCAGCACCTGGTGTTTCCCAGCTGCTGTCTTGGCACAGCTGGACACTGGTGAGTGCATCACGTCTCTAGCAGGTAACCCTTTGCTTTGTGGCTGCTGTTTGAATTACAAATTCAGTGAGCCACCGAACTGTCCAGCCAAGTGTCCACCAAATTTGTCTTTACGAACAATGAATGTGGATACTTTGCACTGCTGCACAAGATGTAAACACTTGCTCTTTTTCCATTGTGCAAGTCATAGAAATCCTGTAGTTTTGGTGCCTCATTCTATCTCACTCAGTCTCACCCAGCAAGAGTTCTTATTCCCTGGCTGTTATATCTGAAGTATACTTAGTTTTTCTGCATCTTAATCTTCAATGCCATTTCTGGTTAGATATATTTCCCCAAACTGCTGTAATCAAAATCTGCTGTTGGCTTAAATGACATGTACAGTCACTGAAGAAAAAAGCATGAAACGTGCTTAAAACACAACATCAAATCTCTTCATCACGAATCTTCCAGTCACATTGACTTATGTTGTCGCTCTTATTTCCAAGTCAACGCAACCCTGGGAAGAATCTGTCGTGGAGAGACAGATTAACCAGCAGTGCAGATCGCTTCGAAGGCAGCCTGCCTCTTTTACCTTGTGCAAAGCTTTTTGGAAGTGTGATGAGGGGCACTCCTAAATCCTGCGAGGGGAGGAGGGCTTAAGGTATATCCCAGCTTTCTGCTGTCAGTCTATAGCACCTTAATGGGCTGATGGATCTGAGATAAAAGCCTCCATCCAGCTGCAGAGAAGAGGAGCTCTGACTCTCTGGGAAAGAGCTTCTTGCAGCTTGCAGCCTCTCTCTGAGGAATGAGAGTTATCCAGAGGACTTCTAAGAAGAAGACCGTCCACTGGGAAATAGCTGGACCAAAAGGAAAAGGAAAAATTGAGCCTGGTTGTCTTATCACATGCTTTGAGAGGAAGATAGAACCTTGGCAGTGGGCATCAGGCTGGGAAGCAGAAAGGAAGGGGAACGGCCCTCTCTCCTAAGCAGGCAGTGGCAGAGGAGGAGACAGGAGAGCTTTTCATTTAAATGCCCATTCCTGTTGCAAATGGCTGTCCCTGTGGCTGCTTCATGTACTTTGTAAGTACCAATTTAGAATGAATCTAGAATGAAAAATGATGTGGTTTTCAATTGCAGAAAACTAAAGATGGGGAAAAAACCATCAAAATAGATTTTGCACTTGTTATTGCTATATTGAATCTGAGGGTGAAAGCTGATATGTCTCAAATAGCTCTCGTGGGTAATACTGCAGACAGTGAGCAAAGTGCACAGAGCAGCATGTCCCAGAGCTGGTGGCTGTGCTGATGGCCCCCAGACTTCTGCTTTGGCTGGCACAGCCTCACTCTACTGTTGTGGTAGGAAGAATAACAGCTCCATCTTCCCTATGGATATGCTGGCACATCGTCCTTGCAAGTTAAAAGCATAACCAAAAAAAGCCAACAACAACAAAATCAACCTAAGTTTATATGGAGCTCGAGACTGTCCAGCTCTTTAAAATAAATCAGCCTGCGTTGCTGTTACAGAGCATGCACTCTGTTCAGCTGATGTGGAAATGCATCCCAATTGCTTGTGAGAAATGACATCTCAGTTCTTGGCTTTCATCTAAAGAAAGCAAGTTCGGGAGAAGCCCATGCCCCTCCCTGTGTCTTGGCTGTATTTCACATCTCTGCATCCTCAGAGCCTCAGCTTGACTCCAGGAGTGCTAAAGGAGGAGTTCAGCACTGGGATGAGTTTTAAGAAAGCAGATTTCTGTACACAATGCCAAGATTGACAACAGCAACAGCAATAAAAAAGCACAAGGTGTAGTGCAGCAGCAGAGAGAACATGTAAATAGCTCCTTAATGAGAGTTAGCTCTCTAATGAAGCAAACGCTTCGGCAGTCTAGCCAGCTTCTTTCTATAGCCATCTCCTCTGATTTCTAAAATAAAACAGGCTGTATCAAGGAAGGCAAAGTGGGAAAGAGCATCTGTAATTGGTAAAGGACACAGTGAGAAACGCAGAGGAGATGTTTGTGAGGATGAGCTCGAGTGCTAACTGCACCAAGAGGATTTCCTGGAATATGAAGCTAAGGCACAGTACTATTTCCTGGAGAATCAATCGGGAAAAATTGCTTGTGATGCAATCAGATTTATTTAAATGCTAAAAAATTCCCTGTTATTATCTATTTAACAAAAAAAAAAACTCATAATATTTGTGATGAGCTCTGCCACACAGCTTTATTCTTCGCAAAAGTGTTCTTTTAATCTAGCAGTTAGCCTAGCCAGCTTAAAGGAGGACTAGAATTTATGGCTGTGACTCTGCTCAGCAAGTAATGCTATGTTTGTCACAGAGGTATCAGCCATGCTATGTTTCTGCTGCATAGCTCACTCTTTGGACAGCACTTTGATACCTACATTTTTTTCCTGTCAGATTAATACAGAGCAAATCTAGATTTACCCCTGTATATATCATGTGAGACTTGCACTTGAAAAAGATTGATAAGGTGTGGTTTGGGGCAGAGCAGATCTTCCTGTCTTGCTTTCTGTGTTGCTGTGATCATGGAGTCTACCAAAGGAAATGGCACTTCTTCCCTGCAGCCTCCTGTATGCGAGACTGTTTCCACAGTAACTGCTGTACATCAGTTCCCATCCAGCTCTGACATGTTTTGTGACAAATCCAGCCTCTGTAACTCTTCTAAACGTTACTTTTCTCCACGTGAAGGGTAAGTATGGGATGTGCTTACATTCCTTAGTGTTCTTAATGGATGTGAATCTGCTTCACAGGCCTGGCTTTGCTTTGGGGACCTTACAGAGAGACTAGAGAAATTATTATAGCTTTGATAAATGTCTTACATAGATCTGAATGAACAATTCCCAAAACAAGGCACTGCTTTGCTCTTTGAGCAGTAACACGTACACTGCAGGACTGAGAGCTTTGTAAGCCTCTGAGTGGGTGGATGTTCTCTAAACACTGATACCTCCAGCTGCTATCCTTCAAGCTGGGTATATAGTTCTGCAGGGTTAAAGGCTCACTCCGGAAAAATCCTGCGGTCTTCTTTTTCTGAGTTGCTGAGGAAGGTCAGAGAAGCAGCTGCCTCTTACAGCCTGTGTGACAATCACGTTTTGCAAGATATCTGAGGAGCGCTGACTGTCACATTTAGTACTCCATCAGTACTCCATCTCTGCTCTCTGGGGCTCCTGTAGCTATTCTGAGCCATTTAGTGCATCATGCTGGAAGAGGGAATCAAATCCCAAGGGGATGCCTCTCAAGGGCAGAAGGGGAGATGGAAATCACTGACAAGAGTATGAATTATTTTGATGGTCCTGTGCAAAACATAAGTATTTTGTTAACAGTTTCTTGTGGGTTTTATTCACTGGTTTGTTCTTCTGGAATCCTTAGAAAGTTGTTATGCTGGATAAATCCTATGCTCTCTGGGCTCTACCATGTGCATGAAAGAATACAATAAACATCGCTGCTGCTACTGTACTGCATAATGCAATAATAAATAAAGATAGCAATAAAGCCTGATGCATTTGCATCACACTATGCAGGCAAGATCAATGGATCACATAAATAGTATTTCACTCCTGAAATGCAGCCACCCTTAGGAAGGAATACTGCAAGTGCTGTCATACAGTAGAAAAATTTGAGACAGGAAAGATAAAAGTACTAGGTACAACCGTTTCAGTGAATAAATTTATATAAATATAATAAATTTATCCACTAGATTTTCTTGCTTATAAAATGCAGGAACATATCTGATTAAAAAACAAAAAGTCAAATCAGTGCATGATTATCCCTCTTTTCCCAGGGCATGCAATCACCCCAGCACAGTAGCTTATTCAAAAGCACTCATCCTATCTGCTTTG
Organism: Penelope pileata; assembly: GCA_013396635.1. Classification (NCBI taxonomy): domain Eukaryota; kingdom Metazoa; phylum Chordata; class Aves; order Galliformes; family Cracidae; genus Penelope; species Penelope pileata. Next base: position 129,693 of record WBMW01001040.1, on the reverse strand, counting down.
TGTTAAGAAAGACTCTTACCACCTCGATGTGATTTTATGGCAGTGAGTATTTTTCTAATGCTGCTTCCATTTCAGACACTGAGCATGGATCAGGGTCACAGATGTGGCCAGAGACGAACCAACATAATCTGCTGTGTTTGTGAAGTTGAAAACTTTGAAAGCTACCGTGACTCAAGGTTGACAGCTATAAACTGAGCGTCCCTAATAAATCTCAGCTGTGTTTGCAAGCTGAGCTGTGTAACAGATCCTTGTCTATCAACTTTCACCTTCACTGGGGTAACTCATTCCTTCCTCCCTTTGTAACACCCCATTTACATTTCTCAGTCAAGAGACTGCATTTCCTTTTACTTCAATGCTTTCAAGTGACCTCTCCTTCTTCCTTATCTTCCTTGCAGGGGCTTTGTATGCATTTTTGTACTGCAAATGTTGTTACTTAGCTAAAAGGTGTTGACTAGAAGAGCGGGATAAGAAGATATATGCTGTTACTTAAACATACATCCCAATTACCATCCACCTACAGTTACATTTCAAGCTTTGCTAATGTAATTTTTAAACTGTTGGTCATCTTTGGCTAGCCAGCATCCAGGCACAGCTGGTGCTTTAGTAATTGTCTTCACTTCTTGTTGCAGAGACAGCTGCCTGTAGCTTGGGCCTATCAATGCCTAATATGTAAAAAAAAAAAAAAAAAAAAGCCCAGAGACCAGCAGCAATTTTAAACTATTTTTCTTCTCACAGTTTAACTGTGATTCTGTAAGAATTCCCACTCTCCCTTATCTTTTCTCCTAACTAACAGCAAATCACTGAAGAGCAAATTTGATGTCTCCCTGTGTAACTGCAGTGGTTGCCAAAGGTGTTATCAAGGTAACTTGTAAGCAGGTCAGTAAGAACCTTGATCAGTGTGGTCTGATCACACAGCTGATCCCTCTTGGATTGGGAGGTTGGACTAGAGACTTCTTGAGGTCACCTTCATCCTACACCTCCATCCCATGACTTTCTGATCTTGTTCTGTGGTTGTATGATTCTCCATTTGTCCCAGCTGTTGTAGCTTTATCACAATACTGTCTCATGTTAGGATAGAGAAACAAAGAAAAAAAAAGACAAAACATATATTCTTGTCCTAGATTAAGTGGCCTGATGCACTCTAAAGCCAGCTCTGAGCTACCCAGGCTTTACTGCTTGGTTCCTTAAGTCTTGCAAGGACTTTAAAGGGAGGAGAAGAACTTGGAGCTGCTCTGATATTTTCTTTTCCTCACTACAATTTGGGCCACTTCACTTGGTTCTCCAAGCTTGAAGGCAGATCTTTAAGAAGTCATTAGAGAACTACCCCTATCTGAGTGGTGTAGCCAGCATCCTTATCCCAAAATCATCCAGAATGACATGGCAAACTGAAGTCCAGGCAGTCCAATGTCTCAGACTCCTAAAAAGCAATTTCCTTACTATTCACTTCACTCATCAGCAGCCTCAAATTTCATTAGTTCAAGGTCATACAGCCCTAGGATGTTCTAAAGTCCTGTGGTAGGTGGGTCGTCTGCTGGTGGCCTAACCATGCTTTGCTAATTTCAACTCAAGAACTAGAACTGATCATAAATGCATTGTATTTATCTGTAGGGCAAGTATTTTGTTTTGTTGCTTATTCTGACGCACATGTTTTATGGCTGAATTTTGCTAAAAATTCCTTTTTAATGTAATCAGCCCCAAAATATCGTGGTCGCTTCTGAGCTATGATACCCTTGTTGCTGCTGAAGCTATTTGAAAACAGTGCTTCACCATATTTCATTATGGCATTTGCCTGTGACTGTCTCTAGGGTGAACTGAAAATAGCCACCTCACCTCCGCAGGGTGACTGAGTCAACCTGAAACCTAAATCCAAGCAAGCAAGATCCCATCAAGTATCGTTCGAGCCGTACCATTGATTGCTTGCTCTGGCAAAAACAAGTCAACACCACAGATATTGACTAAGTAATTAGGACTGGCAAAGATATAAGAACTGATTAAAACAAAAGGATTTAATAAATAATGCTATAAAATATCTTATGTACACTCGGCACTGAATGGATATTTATCAATAGCGTTAAAAATGTTTGTTAATGACCGTAGGGTTACAATTCTCTGTCTGTAGAGCAGTACTCCAGTCCTTTCTGTGCAGTTTGTGGTCTGGACAAATCATCATTTCAAAATATGGCTTTTCTATCAGAGCAGCAGTTAGGTACCTTAGCAATCACGTGGAACTACACCAAGAATAATAAAAACAATTTCTACTTTATTATGAATTTAATATTGTTGAAATGCTTAGCTGACAAGTGCGTTTCCAACTCTACATGCAGTGAAATCCATTTTCATCAGGCTCTGCTTTGGGAGGCCTATGCACTGTAATACCCTCTATTAGAATCTATGTGCTGTATCATTGCACATTATGGATAAACTTACAGATTTTCACCTAATGTTTGGGGGGTCGTAAAGAAGGAATAGAAATACAGAAAATGCTATAATCTCTTTAACTTCTTTATGCACTTCATTTACAAAAAATCATAAAATGGGTAGTAAAATATTTACTAGTACTTTGCAGTTCTCAAATAGCAAAAATTGAATTGTATAGTGTCTCACTTCTGTGGAAAGACAGCTTGAGTCCCAAGAAGGCAGCTGCTGGAAGAACCAATGTGCTATAAGGAATAACACAAATCTCATATGTCTCTGCATCACTGGAATTGGGACTTTTAGTATTTACCATAACTGCAACAAAGTCCAGCAAATTTGTAGTTGGCTTTTTTATTATTATTTATTTATCTTAGTTAAGGAATTAAGAGTATGTTTTGATAGCTGCAAATGATCTAATTCAAGTGATATAAGAAAAAGCAAACATCTGAAAGTTTCAGCTAGACTATTGGATTTTATCTTATAGCAAACTGTGAGCTTATGCATAAATGTACGCTTACTGCAGCTCAGCGGAGGAAAGGTAAAATTTTAATTCTGCGTAAGCATATATCACAAAGGATGTGTTTTGCAGGGAGAAGCTTTAATTCAGTAATGGTCTTGACCTTGTAAATTATGAGGGTAACTGTTGGAGTGTCACAGGTCTGTGTTTTCAGTTCCAACCAGGAACGTCTCCCAACATTATAGTTTCACAGGAGTAGAGACTCTACTCTCATTTTGAATCATAATATAACGCAGCATGCTGGAAACAAACCATTCACAGTGACTGCTTTGAAAAACTATTTCACAGACGTTAAAGTTACAGTCTTTCAGATCAGTCTTTTTCTGATTTCACCTCTACCTTACATGAACCAGAGCGTCCCGTTAAGCTGTTTTCATTTCAGCTGGTTGAAAAGCAACTCCTGCCTTGATTGCACCATCCGCAATAGTGATGCAGGGATAATCCCCTTTCCAGTGCGAATCATAATCTGAACATAGTTAACTCGTGCAATCTGTGTGGATTTTATGGATTTTTGCACCCTCTTGATGACACTTGAGGATGACACAATACAGACTTAAGCGCATCCCATTGTTCTACTACTTTACAAATTGTTTTCTCTAGGCAGAAAATCTTTTATATTAATGTTTCAGAGGGCTTAAAAATCCAGTGCACTTTATACTATCCTCTTTCATGAGTATTACATTTCCTCTATTGTCTTTCTGCCACTAGGTGATATATTCTATAGGAGATGTACATCTATACATTCTGACATTTCATACATTTCATACCTGTGTGAGGAGTCCAGCATTGTCATTCTAGAAGCCAATTAATTATTTGTAAAGGTGTAGAAAGTCACGAAGACATGAAGTAGAAATGCAAATATACAACTTGGAATTGCCTACAGAATACAAAATAGAGGAAAGTTTTATTAATTTAATTTTTAATAAGACTTTATTTGGCAAACAAGTTTGTTCATTGAGGGAGAAAAGACTGTTTAAACATTACCTTCATTAGCTGCACCCCTTTCTTTTTGTGTATTGGGCTAACTTCCATACAAAATTTTGAATGACCATCACCAGCCTGGATAAATTGAGCACTTAGTCAGAACAAATTAATACATCTTTGTAAAAAAGAAGAGTAATTCCTCTTTTTGCCGATAGAGGGTTCTGCTCACCAAGAGGTTTCTCTGTTAGGCTGCCCCGTGTTGGTATTTCTATTTCTAGGGTTTGGCCACTGGATTCCCAAACAACTGGAAACAGCTGTGGCTCTCTGGCTGTTTGTGGGAGAGACGAGGGCTCTGTCCTGCTGGGAGAGCAGAGCACCATGGCAAGGTTTGAGCATGGCATGGCAGTCTGATTCCAGCTGGGAAGTCACTTCTTCTACTGGCCAAAAAACCACTGAAAAGTATGGAGTCCTAAATCCTTTTCCTGTTCTGGGAATTAGGCTCCTAAATCAGATTTAGGGCTCATAAGACACCCCTGGATCTGCACAGCTAAATAATTGATTTTAAAAAGCTGCATTCTCAGGGAGGAGCCTAATCACTTGGCTGCAGTCCAGCCTACAGGAGGTGTATTTTCTGTTCCTCAAAATCAGGCTGTTGTACTGTGTGTAAAGAAGGAAATTTGATCTTACGGAGGCGAAGGAGAGGCCATGAGAAGGACACTCCTCAGAGCGAGGTTTAGGTTCTAGTTCTGGCTCACGGCACCGTGAATGCTCTCCGGCTGTTGGGGAGGGAGCGAGGTGACTGCCTGGGCTCTTTTCCTACTGCCAGTCAGGAATCCATGCTCAAGTATCGTCTCTAAGATCATAGTGCTGGTGTGGCTCTTTTTGATAAAGATAGAATTGAGAATTTTCAGCTCCCCTGAACATGGTCAGTTTTAAGTCACTTCTGGAATATTTATATATTTTCTTACATAGCACCTAAATCTCCTTTGACTATTTCTCACATTGCTGATCTGTTTCAGGCTTTATTGATAGACACTTGGAGGTCAACTACAGTTTTTATGCAAGAATAAATAAGTCTTTACAGAGGAAAATTACCATTCCTGTAAGACGTGATTATGCAACAGCTTGGAGTGTTCAGCAAAGATTACCTTTTTTTTTTTTTATTGTTACTCTTGCCGTTCTAAAAGTGTGCAAATGAGCTAACAGAAACTGTTCTGTACTTAGGAAAAATAAAATCATGTTGTAGCTGGCAACAATTGAGAGGTTACAGTAGAATTATTGAAATAACCAATAAGAGGTTATTGCTCTTTTATGAGTTAGGAGTTGAAAAGCAAAATGGGATGAGCAGATTTCATAACTGCTTTGACTAATTGATGAGAGCTTTGTCAAAATTCTGAATTCATTACATCGCGCCAAATATATATATACCTACTTGTGCAAACACATCTTAATACTGAGATATCAAACGTGGTTCTTCAATTAAATTTCTTCCTTCCATACACTGAGTTGTCTAAAAAGGAGAACAAGAACAGCAAAAGGGAGCCTGAAGTAAGGCAATGCATTGAGCTTGGTTGTAATTTACCTGTGACAACTGCAGGTTTTTCAATTTTAGGTTTTGCTATGTTCTTTAATTCCCCTGACAAAAGTAGAGGGTTTTCCATTGATTCCATTGGAGCTATAGTTTTTGTGCTTTAGCTATGTTATTTATTGAATATTGCAAGATCGAGATAATGAAGTTGGGCAAATGATGTACTTGAAATGAATGTTAGAACTAAGCTGACTGAGCTTGCAGTGGGTCAGGTGAGAAGTGCTCGTTCAGTCTGCTCCATTGGTTCAACTCTGCACGGTGTGTTCTGGTTTGAGAGGTGGCAGTGGGCAGCAGTGGTGGATGGGGGATTACACCTGTGCTGCAGGTATCTCCTGTGACCTTTTCACAAAGTGTGTCACAGGAGCATGCAGCAAACTGAGAAAACTCAAGCTGAGACCGTCCTACTGCAGTTCACTTTTGGTGATCTGTCTGGATCTTTCAGTTCCTGCGTAATTTCAGTTCCTCAGTGCAGTGTGTGACATGGCAGAAACCCTGGCTAAAATGGGCATAGAAATGTATCTAGATCTACTTTGCATTGATACAAATGAAAGATTAAGTTCAGGCAACTGATAATGTATATCCCCTCTGGAAACAGGATCGGTGAGATGCTTTGTGTTTTGCTCTGTATGTAAATAAGGTACTTACTATTAAATGAGTTTCCTTTTTATCAGCATGTTAAGCTATCAAAAGTTTATGAAATGTTCTAGTAGAGAGGGAAATTACTTGAACTCCTGTTTAAAAAATTAAAAAGCCAAATCGCTTATTTATCATTTAGCTGCTTTTATCATCTGTCAGTCTAATTTTCCTGCCTCCACTGATCATATTTCTGCTGTCTGTTCCTTAACAGATTTTGTTTTGATTGCTTCTGTTCAGATTCTGCCCATCATCCTAGTGTCTAAGCCAACCATATGCTAGCTTGACCCACTATCAAATATTCACTCTGAGTTCACTTGAGAAGTTATTGTTATTATTTGAAGATTTATTAATTTGTCAGTGGGATCTGGTTCTTTGCCACCTGTCCTGAAATATTCTTCTCTTTTTTCAGTGCGGTGAAAGAAAAAAAATTTGCTTTCAAATATATCAAAAATAACATTTCTTTCAGCTTTTCTTCCTACCATAGGGTGTATAATAACAAAACAGCATCTTTGTGCTACTAATGTGCTTTCTGTCTGACATCACAATGGGGAAATAGTACTATTGCTATTTTGTCACTGCAAATGGGGGCACAGATGTATAGTCTGATTCAGCTGACATTAGTCAAAAAGGTGATGGTAAAACGAAGACTGCTTCCAGGCTTACTACTGATGTTGGAGAAGAATCAAACGTTCTCCTCAATCTTTGGGGTAGCAGAATTAAATCAACCAGAGACAAAGGAAAGATAGTCCTCAAGATCTACCCTCTCTCAGTTCTTGGTAGAGCTCACTACTTCCTTTACTTCTCCTGCAAGAGTAGGGGAGGAGATGCTGAGATAGGTCTGGAGACTCAACACGGCTGTCCTGCCTGTCTGTGCCTAGCACTGGCCTTGAGTGGGATGGAGAGCAGAGCCACTGCCTCTAGACTTGCCAGCTCATGACAACAGGACTGCTCTTGCTAAATGAGACACCTAGGAACAACTTTGCAAACAGGCGATGCAGCTTTCTTCCTGCTTCTTCCTGCTACTTGGACAATGCTCCAAGCTCTGTGTTTTCAGTCGTTCAGTGTTCTCATAAAAATCCCTCAAATCTTACATGAGCCTTGTCTTTCTGCATGAAAATGAGACCTCTACAGCTCATGCCCAAAGTTGCGTTCTTTGTAATGTATTGTCCATCTTCCCTCCTTAATTCCCTGCAGAAACGCTGCTAAATGTTGTGTTGCATTGAGCTTAGCCCTTCAAAGCAGAGTGATATCTGTGAGTCAGAAATGCTGGAAGACGCCTGTGGGAATGCTCTGAAGATTGCCCAGGAAAGTGTTGTGCTAGAAACAGGTAGTTACTATTTGAATAATGCAGAGATTTAATTTGAAGATTCATTCTCGCTGCATTGTTGACCACCAGTGAACTAACAGACACTGACGATAATTCAGGCCACAATCTCTCTTGATCAGAGTTCAGTATTCGTTCCCATATTTTGACTTGACTTTATTATTCCCACCTCTTCCCTTCAACTAGCCAGATGATAAGCAGTGTATTTGCTAAACACTTGTGTTGTTTGTGCTATCTTTCCATTTGCTCAGAAATATAGCAGGATGTTTATCTACCAAGGAAAAACCTGCCTCTCATTTACTCTGCAGAGCACTCCACTGCCTTCACAGTAACTGTAGCTGCAATTATCATTGTTGGCATCCAGAGACAGTGATTTCTCTATTTACACTTCATGTCTGGCCCTTGTGAAGTTTAATAAATGAAGTCAGCAGTTACATTATCTTTTGATAGACTCATCACTCGATAGTTACTGCTGAAATATGCAATAAATAAAGGTCCTAGAGGGAAGGAAAGGGGCTAGAAAAAACAGATTTTTTTTCAAAGGAAATTGACTTTTTTTCCCCTTTATCTTGTGTGAAGAAATTACAGTTTTTCTGTTTTGTATAGTCCTTGGTCTCTTTTGTTAATTTATAAGTCATCTTCAGGAACTTATTAGCCTAAGCAAAATTTCTCTCAGGTTGCAGGGCACAGAGGGGAAGGTGGCAATGAGCGGAGCGGCCTGGCAGTTTGCTTTGGGGACTTGTGGTCTTTAGACAGATGCATGGTGGCTCAAAGCATGCCTCTGGCAGGGGTGATGTGACTGTCCTTTGGTAGGCTTTAAAAGCAGGCTCTCCACAGACGTGGAACCAGCCCAGCCAAGAGGAGACAGAAAAGATCCAGTCTTAACATCAAACACAAGCAGATCCTCTGGAGACCCCTAAATCTTGGTAGAGGGAACAGTGAATGTGAATGGCAAAAATCCCATTTCAGCACGCGGCTGAAGACGGATGGATTTTACCAGTTATGCCAAGGATTTGCCTTAGTGGGTTTGCTCTTTGAGCCAGCCAGCAAACATTATCATGACTAGCAGTGTTTGCTTGGTACTAACTGCTGGGCATAAACTCAGGCTATTCACCACTAACCAAACACTAATTCCCTCCTACACACATACATGTTTATCCTAGTACTCCTCTCATTCTGTTTTTTCAAGAAGTGACAAAGTCATTGGAGGGGTTTAATTCACTGACTGTGTTTACAGGATTTCTGTAGCTGGAATGCAGAAAATATTAGTTCTAGTCACTTAGTAAGAAATACAATTGAATACTTCAGATGGAAGGGACCAATAGAGATCATCAAATCTAACTGCCTGACTACTTTAGGGCTACCCAAAAGTTAAAGCATATTATTGAGGTCACTGTCCAAACGTCTCTTGAGCACTGACAGGCATGGGGCATCAGCTGCCTCTCTACAAAGCTTATTCCAGTGTTCGACCATGCTCATGATAAAGAATTTTTTCCCAATGCCCTGTGTGAACTTCCCTTGGTGCAGTTTTGTGCTGTTCCTGTGTGTTTTGCCACTGGTTACCAGAAGAAGAAGCCGGGACCTCCCTGTCTGTTTCCCCTCCTCAGGGGGTTGCAGAGAGCGGTGAGGTCGCCTTCCCGCCTCCTTTCCTCTGGATGAAATCACCCCCGAGTCCTCAGGCTCTCCCCATAGGACCTGCCTTCCAGACCTACTGCCAGCTCTGCTGCCCTCCTCTGAACGCTCTCAAGTATCTCAGCATCCTTTTATGCTGTGGAGTCCAGAGCTGTACACAATATTCAAGGTGAGGCCGCCCCAACACTAAACACAGTGGGGGGAGAATCACCTCTTCTGACTGACTGGCTGTGCTCTGCTCCATCTACCCCAACTTGCAGCTTGCCTCGTGGCTGCCGGGGCACGCTGCTGACTCGTGGTGAGCCTGCTGTTGACCAGTGCCCCCAGATCACTTTGTGCAGAAACGATGCAAATAAGCCAGAAGAAAATTATTGAATAAAAAAATATGCCATACTTGTAGTTCACTCTGGTTGACTGTGGGCAGCTTGGATGGCTGCTGCCAGTACCAAATGCAGACACGTTTAGAAGAAATACAGTGCATGGGCACCCCTGTGATTAAAGGCACTAATAATGAGGAAGTGTCTAAATTAGTCGTGCACTTTAGCTTTGCGTAGTCTGTTTCTCAGAGCTGCTTGATCTCTACCCTTTGTAAAACATATTCTGTCTCCTGGAGATTCCAGGTTCATTTGATGGGTTCTTTTCAAAGCTTTCATTTGCAAAGAGAGGCCGATGCGTGTTCTTCTTCCCAGCTCCCCACTCCAAGGAAAAGAGTTTGAGATGTATGTGGGTTTGGGTTTCATGTGATTTCCATTAGTTTCCTTTTGAGGCTCTATGTTTGTCTTCTTCATGGTGTTAAGCTTATTAATTTATTTTTCTGCCCATTTCAAGGGTATAGTGGTAAGGACAGAAGCAGCATTTTGCTCACTGTTCAGGCACAGGCAGGCAGCAGCCCCTGCCAGAGAGCAGGGGACCCAGCTTCTCTGCTGCCAGGAGGGCTGTGCTGTGAAGGCTTGGCTCCTGCACAGCTCCGGGGACGGCACCTGCAGCTCAGGTTTAAGCCAAAAGTGATTCCTACTAGCTGAATATTCAGAAGTTCAAAGGATTCAAAAGAAAGGCCTTGAACCAGTAAATCCTAGGAAAAGTGGTATTCCTTTTCTCAACTATGTCTTTGCAGCTGGGGCTGCTAATAGGTAAAGCAGTGATTGCCTGTCCCTCTAGTGTACTGTGATTCGTAAAAACATCTAGGAAACTTAACATTTTCTTAAAAACACTTAGCCTTCTAATTCTCAGTCAAACAATTAGGCTCTCCCATCAGCCTGACTTTCTTGAGCCCTTCATCAAAGTACTATACCAGATACCAGTGCCTGCAAATATGACCTGTAAATAATAAAGATAGGTATTTACAAATTAGATGTATATGAATGTATAAAAAAAAAATGGAAAATAATAGTAAATATAAAAATGGTCCTGTCAGCACAGCCTTATCACACAGCTGCTTCCAAAGGGTGTGAACTGCCTCTGCTTTCATTCTTCTCCTTAATGAAATAGAAGAGAACATGGAAGGGCACAGAGCTGAAGACAACTGCATACACAATTTTAATAACTATTCACAGCTTTCTGTAGTGGATATGAAAGCCGTTGCCAGAAACTGACTTCAAACAATGACTGCAGAAAATTGGAAAGATTTTATATATATTTGGATCAGGTATTCTGTTTTTCAGCCTGTACAATTGTCAATTATAATGGAAATCAATACAGAGAGAATGTAAGGCATTGCCAAATCACCCAGAGTTCTTTGCAAATTGTGTGGTGCACGAGAAAATCCAAAGAAGATTGGATTGGGTAACATTAGATAGCACAAATGCCAAGTTCAGGGGCAGGGCAGGTGCAACTTGTACATGCCAGTCTGGAACCAAGATTAATACTTCTCACAATACAAAAAAGACCTCAGAACTTTAAAATATATATAGAATTTGTGATTTTCCTTATTTTCCTTTTCCCAATTAGAAAAGTAAATAGAGCCAATAATGCTTGAAATTATCATAATTAAAATGATAAATTTTTTTTACTCCTATGAAATCTTGCTATAGTATTTTGGGAAATATAAGGAAATAACTGTTGCACATTGTAAAGCCATAGGGTGTGCATTCCATTAAGCAGAGCTGCGCTGTGTGGAAGCAGCAGTGCAGCTCTGACCAGTGGGCGTACGGAGTGTTGTCGAAGGCACCAGAAGTCTGCAGGAGTCTGTTCTTTTTCTTCTGTGAGTTTTGGATGAAGTCCATTATGAATCATTGTCTACTGACATCTCCCTGTTCCACAGAGAAATGAGTTTACTGATTAAGCCCATTTCTGAACTGAATTGAAACTTATACATTATGGATGATCTGATTGAAAGTTTCAACATGAAATCCTAGTCTCTTTTATATCAATACTAAAGCTCCCATTAAACTCAATAGGGTTAAAATTTCTATCTGGATCCTTCAGGGAACTTTGGATCAGATTAGAATGTTAAATCTAGCCCGTTCTCAAAACAGGTAGAAAAAATTGGAAACACAAGCATGCCAGGAAATTCAAAGTTAACATAACTTTGATGCTTAACTCACCTTGGGAGCCTTTGTTTTTAGAAACAGTGAAGAGAAGGAAAAGATGGTGCCTGTTGAGCCTTAACAGATTTTGTCATTTTGCATTGCAAAGGTACTTAGATCTTAGGATTTATATTATCCGTGAATATCAACTTTAGGTTTGCAATTCTAAATACTACAGAGTGAGAAAAGTTGCTGAAATATTGCCTGTCTTCATGGTGCTGAAACATGCAAGTGTCTTTCTGAGATCTCAGAAACAGCCCTCACAGTACCCCAAATCCTAATCAACAGCAGTCATCACAGTTATTTTTTTATTGCTCTCCACGTCAGCTTGTTTTCATACCACAGACATTTTACTTTATGCAGGAACAGATGTATTTGTGACTATTTGTACTGAAATATCCAAACATTACAGTAAAACAGCAATTTACAGTTGGCTGACTGTCTCATCTTTAGTATACAATTAGCGAACAATGAAAAACTCATTATCTTCTTATTTCATTACAGTCAGGGAAGCAAACAATTAAATTTGGTGGTTTAAAAAAATACAAACAGAAAGCATCTTGACTTCCCAGAAAGATGAAAGTGCAAATCTTTCCATCACCAGCGCTGGACTGAAACTAATCAAGCGGTGTGCTGTTCAACAGAGCTGCTCTGAGATGCTTCCTTTTCACTTTCAGGCTGAGACTGCAAGTAATAAAATGCAGACTTACATACCCACCCCACCAAAGCACTCATTAATATAAGATGTTAAATGTATAACATACATAGACATCTAGCCACCTCCAAGCAGTTTTAAAATATCTTTCTTTCTTTCATACTTGGTTAGTGTCTGACTTAAGCCAGGAAGCATGGATCTTGTTTCTCAAGTTGTCTGTCTCAGCTTCTCTAGCTATAGCTGCTTCATTAACCATCTGAATGACCGCTTACTGCCTGCCCTTTGAAAACTTGTGGATGCAGGAGTTTTCGTATTGCAGATTTGCATGAAGATTAATTTTTGATTGATTAACCCAATTTAAATAATCTTAGAATACACAATTTCTCTAATTTACTGCATTTCTTCTCATGCTTATGTTACTGACAAGAAATAAGTGAAAAGGCCAGCTCAATGAAATCTGTGTGTACCACCAACTGGGACACAGATGTCTGTTCTGTCTTCTCCTCTTATCTTTAGTTTTCCTGCAGTCATTTTTGTCCATCTTTCCTCTGATAAAACTCAGCATCCAGGGATCTTCCCTGCCATCATCCAGACATTCACATTTTGCTTGTGAGATGCAGTAGCTGAGACCATTCCCAGCTTCAGAGGTCAGTCCATACAACTGCCTTTCCAAACAGCTGTACGCTGTTCTTCATGCATCCTCATATGTTACAGCTAGTGCGGCTTGAATTTAGAGTCTGTGTGGTAGACAAGGATTGATTATTTATACGCAGGTCTGCCAGCACTGAGTTTCACTAAGCTATCCACTCCTGTAGTTCGATGCTCTGGAATGTTTTCAATTTTATTTTCCCCTCAATTCTCCTGTCTCAAAAGAAAAAAGCTTGATTAATTCATAGTCTTCCTACAGTCCAGACTCTTCTGTAGTGCACTAAGCAACACGCATCCTAAAGTCCTAATTTGTACAAGTTTGCTTCATCTTACCTGGAGTTACCTGCTTACCATTCATAGAGCCAAAGGGTGCAGAGCTGCTGCAGTTTGTGATGCTATGATAGATCTTTTCCTCTATGAATCAGGATGGTAGAGAAAAGAACATTCAAAAGCAGAATGAATTGTCAGTTCACTTTGTGTTGGGATTCACAGAGAATCAAGAAGGCTATAGAGAACTAATTTTCTTTTATGAAGTCAGGCTTACTTCTCCCTTATATCACCTATTTCATTCTTTAATTACTTTTTAACCACTTCATATTGACTGATCCTGCTCACTTGTTGCCCTTCAGCTTTCACAACCATCCTCTTTAAAGTGTTAATTCTAGTTGAGGAGACTTGCTTGTGGATGGACTCCCTATCTCAGCTGCTCTCCCCACGATGACCAGAGGAGACCACTGGCATTAGGAAGGTGAGTCCTGAGTGCTCTGCAGTGGGGTCAGTCTTTCTCTGGTAGTGCCTGCTGGTCCTGAGGGAACACAGCCAAAGCTTTCTCTGCTGGGATGGACTGAGAATGGCTGATCAGCTCTCAGTTCCTACCTTTAGATGATTTGCATTAGGTATGGTGAATTCTGTCTTGGTAACTTTAGGATGATACATCATGACTCCTTCCAGCCTGGGAAAAAGCAGATTGTAGCAGAGAGTGATTTTTGATAACTATACAACACATACACCAGGTATAGGTGACACCAAGGAGGACAGATTGGATTAAGTAATGCGATCCCTTCCTTATCTTCTTATTCCATGCTTTTTTTTTCCTGGATGACAGAAAACCAACAACAGTTGTTTTGAAGGCAGATAGAAATATCAGAGTAAAAGCTATTGACGATGGCACTGACTAGAGCTGTACAAAATCCCTGTCCCACGGGAAATGCTGATATTTTGACATCTGTTTTCTTCTCAAAATGGGAAGAGAGAGGTTTAAATATCAGTGATTGTCATGGTAATATTCCTTCACAAATGTTGAAATGAAGAGCAAATACTTCATTTTGAAATAGCCATATTTTCAACATTTAAAAATATCATTTGAAATGTTTCATTTCAGTCTAGGGTTTCCATGTTTAAAGTTCATATATATGTATATATGTGTATGTATGCAAATTTGACGTTGACATTTTCCTCTTGAGAATAAAACAGTGATTTCAAAAACTTGTGCATTTTTTGAGGAAATTTGCTCAGTCATTTTGTTTTGATCAGTCACTGGCATAGCAGCACCGTTTTTTAAAAGAATCTGGACTATCAAGACAGTCATTGTGATAGAAAGAGAGCTGCCAAGGACAGAATCCCACCAGGAAGCAGTTCACAGATTGGCTGTGAAACCCTTCCTGCTAAGGGTTACGTATCACCATCTTTCAGTTTACTGACCTAGCAAGGGGCAGGGAGTAATCTAATAATGTAATCAATATCTCACAGGAAAGCACGCCAGAAGAAACACAAATAGCAATTTTACTCAATTTTATTCATGCTATGTTTTCCTGGCACCTTTATGGTGCTTCTTAATCAAAAAAAGAAAAAAAAAAAAAAAAAAAGCCTGTTATTTCAAGGTAGAGATAAAGAGATGTATTTGTCCATTTAGTGCACTCTAAAATGATTTTAAAATTGAAAAGAAAATCCAATGTTTCAAAATCTGTAAATAAATAGACACCATTATTGAGGCAATAGTCATATTTGAAACATTGTTTTGAATGAAGAAGTCTTTCAAATGCTATCTATGAGAGAAGGAAGCTTTACAGGTCTCGATATCAGTGCCAGGTAAGGGATAAGGCTAAGACATTAAATACACACATACACAGCTAATAAAATAGTGGGGTAATTCCTGAAAGAATTCATTGGCTACGTTCTGGGGTACAAGACCCATATTTTGTTCTACCAGTGACCCAGAAGCTTTTTGAAACTACCAAGGATGTTGTCTGACTCCTTCCAGCTCCTGTCTGGAGCTTCACACCGTGGACTCACTTGCCCTTTTAGATTGCTGAGGAATTGCACAGTTGTAGATGAGATCTATTTGTTGTTCAAAGCCAGAGTATTCAACTCTATCCAGCAAAGGCAGGATGAAACTGCTTCTCCTTACTTTTTAAATGACAGAGTTAAAACCACTTGAACACCAGAGAGGAGGTTTAAAGAGCCCAGCTGATGATGGGAAGAGCTCGATCACCCAAACAGGAAACCTTGACATTAATTGGTTGTCACTCACAACTCTCCAGTTGTCAGATGAGATTCAAACTCTTCAGATGAGTATCAAACTCTTTATCACAATTACACAGGCTGGGTGATCTTATTGGAAGAGGTGGTAGATTTAGGTCTGTAGTCTCTAATTTACTGCCTGGCACGTTGTAAGTGTGAACTTAGACAAGTCTGCTGAAATACAGCTTTGAAAAAACTGTTAAGGCATTAATCAAAGTTAAGCATCCACTTTCATAGTAAGTGTTCTTAGCCTCTGAAATCACAAAGCCCCTACTATGTATTAATTATTTGAGGTTAAAGAATCCAGAAGACACTGTTAAAGTCTCCTGGTCTTGTTTGTTTGAAGTCTGAATATTTTAGTGTAGACTAAAAAATTCCATGGCTCTGCTTAATGTCTAGGACGCCAATGGACCCAGGTCAAGTTCAGGTTACTGGCTGCCATTGTAAAAGCTGTCATTAAAAATACAGGAGGAAATCAGTTTGGTGTCTTTACTTCAGTTTATAATGGACATTGTCACCTCGAGATGTGGCATACACTAGAACGCTTTCTGGACATGAGCATGTTCTGTGAAGCACAAACTGCAATTGATCCAAAGCCCAGGAATGGCAATAGAAAGGTTCTTACTAATTTTGGGGGGATTTCAATTCATATCCACCTTCAAAACTACACTAGCTTGGGATTTCTTTCCTTTAAACTGCAAAGGAAAAATATTGTGTCATAAATGGTGATTTGAAACAAATGGACAATAAAAGTTTAGTATCATAAGTAACATCTAGCAGAGATATGTGCATGTATTAAATTAATACAATCTGTCAATTTATTTCTTGCCCCAAAACATGTAATGGCACAATGTTATTGCAGTTTCCTGTCCTTGAAGCAAAGTATTAACCTGAGTTGTGACAGCGTAAAGAAAGCACTATAAAGTAACAAAATGTGTGCTTTTTGAGACATGTTTATTTCAGAGAAACTGTGTGCATAAAGTAGGAATGGACTCACTAGATGGATGGTTCATGCATTAACATCTTTTTCTTACTTGGAGGTCTGAGGTGGAATAAGTGTAGCAGACATTTTTGCTGGACAGAGCTGAATAGTTGCACAGATCATGCCTTGACTCTCAGTGACTCAAAGATTCAAAAAACAAAAAAGTGAGAGCAGGCATAATTACTGCTTCAAGGTGACTCGTGGAGGAAAGTTTTGTCAGGGACCTTCCCCTAAAAAAATGCAAATGCTTTACAAATATTTGGGCACTGAACAAGAGAGCATTACCAAAGCAAGTGGGCATTGTCTTACCGCTCTGATCATACAGAAAACATGAGTAATTGAAGCGTGAAAAGAATTTCCTTTATTATTTCCCTGATGACGGTTTGCATAAAACTTGGATAAGAGCAAAGTAAATCTTGAAGATAAATACATTTGTTGCAGGAATTGTGCTTTTTTATGAAGAACGTGGAAACATGAAGCAAAATGCCTTCAGTACCTGCAGGGAGCTTAGAAAAATACAGAGGCTTCTGGATGCCCAAGGCAGTGAAAATCCTTCTGACGTGACCATGCAATAGAGCATATAGCCAGAGTCACAGTCACAGATTCAGACACCGTTAGTCCTGCCCTATCCTACAGCAAATGGCTTGTGAGTGCTCATCCAGCATTCACATGGAATAAATTCACTGTGAAAACTTTCTTCTATCTGCAGCGCTCATTCCTAGAGGATCTAGCATCCCAGCTGCAGCCATGCCTGCACAAATCAAGGACCAGATCCTTCTGACCCGTCTCCGGGGTGGTTATCTCGGTGGCATGCTCTGTGCTTTCTTAAAATCAAAGAAAATGTTATTTCTGAGATGGATACAGTATGACAAGGAAAACCTCCTGGAGTGGAGAGCAGTAGTACAACTTGGTGCATACAGTTGTGTCTTGGTTTGTTTTGCTCAAAGAGCAATTACTCCTTAATAAGAACAAGGCTAATAACAGATTTATATATGCATAAACACTGTAGTCTGCCTGAAATTGAAATGTAGGATTCCAGGTTGAGACCTTTGTGTTGTAGGCAATACATCTGTGCCAGAGCATGTGTCTGATGTCTGCAGAGTACTGGTGTGGAGAGCTCTCACCAAGTATCTCATTTTTCACTACTGCACACAAATGAGAGATTTTAATTTCTAGAATATTTCCACAAACTCTCTTAGCTGTCAGCCTTACAGGTCAGAGCCTGCCCCACAGGAGGACACACTCCCTACAAACTGTATGGATTAAATCCTTTACATATTACTAGGGCAACCATCTTAGGAGTGGAAGAACTTTGCCTATGGAAGTGATTGCTCAGTCTGCATGGCTTGACCCCAAGTCATTCTCTCTGCAGAAATTAGGGTGAGTGAATCAGCTGTGCTGAGACCAGTGTTGAAAAATCTCTGCTTAGTATTGCTACGTGTAGATTTGGTATGAGAAGAAGCAATAGGCTGTAAGATAATGTGATGGAAGGCTCTTAGTTGACACTATGGATTGAAAAAGAGTAGCCACAAAAATTAATTTCTTTCTCTTCCTGAATGCATAAAGACAGTATTTCCGAGATACCATAAGCAAGCATGACAAGGATATCTGCATATTTAAAAAATGTGTGTTTTTGGTTATGTTTATATACAAGCACAGAATTTCAGTTGAGAATTATGTTTTCTACTGTTTTTTTGCTCGTTTTGACTTTTCAAACATTCATTTTCTTGCCAAATAAAAAGATAAAGTAACTCGAGATAAATAAGCACGCCGCCATAGTAACAAGAATTATATTTTTATTTACTTTAAAACATGGATTTTTGCTTTGTCTGTAGCACTTTAGCTCTCCTGTGTAAGTGGATATTGCTAATCATCACTGCAAGCTGAATTGTGGTCTGTGAGTGCAAGCAAAGCTGGAGAAATAATAAGAAACCCACAACCCAGCATCAAGAAACCAGAGTCTATGGATGCAATTCTGCTACCAATCAAAAATAGAACTGTTCAAGCACAGAGACAGAGAAACATTGCCACTCTCTTAGCTATAAATCCAGGGTTTCTATGATACAGCCCTTATCTGCAACAATAGTCGTTCCCCTTCCTTATACATGCTGGCTATTGCAACTTGTCCTGCCCTGGGAGGCTGGCAGGGTGGATGAGGTGGTTCAGATGAAATTAGAACTGACCCAAATTTTCACCGCAGACCTGAAATGCATTATCGTCCGTGGCTGAAATACTTCTGATATTTTCCCTGTCTTTAAATAAAGGCAGCAAAAAGAAAACATCAGAACATCAGACAAAAATAATGTAGGATGTCATGGGTTTCATCTAACAAAAGAATTCAAAGTTCACCTATCTCTATTTGGAGAAATGAAGTTATTTTGAAATGAACAAATCTGTAAATTCCAATCACACAAAACTGTACCAGTCAGATTGCCAGGAAGCGATGAGTTTTGGGCTGGGTGTTTCTGGATTCAGGAGACTGGCTCTATAAGAAAAAGAGCATCCAGCTGTTCCAAGCTAACATCTGATAGCAATACTTTGCAAAAAATGTTTATTGTCAGCTGTGATGCACTTATTTTTAGCAACAAGCACCGCTACCAAAGGTTGTTCTGTTTCCCAACAATCGCCTGCCTGAGGGTTTGCTCGTTCCGCAGTCCCAAGGTATGTTTGCAGCCCAGGTAGTTCTGTTTGCTTCAGATCTAATTTAGCTAGTGCAGATAGCAACAGAAATGAAAGAGGAGCAGCACAGAGTGCGAGTCAGCACTGGGATTTAGGGTACTTTCTTGGCTTGCTACCACCCCACAGCCTGTGCTGCTGTATTGTCATAGCTACTGCTGAAAACTAAATTCTGGAAAGTTCTGTCTCCTGTAATTGCAGTGCTGAGCTGCAGCGTAGGTGGACACCTACTTCTCTCTCTTCCTGGCAGTCTGTGGATGACAGTGTTCCTCCATTTCAACAGGAACCAGTGACCTGGGGTTATGGATGGACTGAGCAGAAACTCACCCCAAATGTTTCCTTTCTTTCCTTGTCTTCTGACCCACCCAACATTAGCCACAAGGCATCAGAATATTTAATCGGGGGCTGAAATGTGAAAAGCTGATGTTTCCTCCTAAAAAACTTACTGTGATTGACAGATCACATTGTGACTTTTCTCCCTAACTCTGATTTTAAAAAATAGTTTCTCAAAGACAAGCAGTGGAGTAGTGATCGTGGCTATGGAGGATGTAAGCCCTGTCTGCAGTGCCTGTCCTTAACAATGGCTGTAGGGAGCATCAGCAGCGCAAGAGCTTGAGAGGGGAGGGGAATTTCACATCTGTTCTACTTCCTCCTGTTTTCTCTCCTTTGTGAAGTGGATATCTGGGCGCTTTGGAGCTTATTTGGGACACTGCTCTGCCCTTAATAGAAAGAGCTGAGAGCCTGTTACTGTCAGGAAGGGTTTCGTCCCACACGCTATTAACAAACGTTGCTTGCTGACTTTCCTCTTTGAAAGGTGCACCCTGGCCACGGAGCTCATGTTGAGAACTGTGCAAACCACCACTGGAAATGGAAAGATCTCACTGTCACATTTGTCCCCTCTTGTTCCCAGGCTGAAATGATCAAGGAGGTGAGGATTTTCCTGAAGGGCTGAACGCATTTCTCCCGAATGCAACTGCATGACCCAGGGCTAATCCCTGGCTATCATTGCTTATGCTTCAAGGCTCTGTCTTGTTGGTTTAGACTGTGACATTTCAGAAGCAGGCATTTGCTCTTGCTTATGTTGCATGAGGCAGAGCCGTGACATGTTGTTAGTGCTTACAGCACTGCTGATGGTACCGTCCCAGCTGTGCAGAGGGGTTCCTTGGTGGTGATGGAGGGAATCTGGTGTCTTGTGGGAAGAGACGTGATATGCTCTTCCACAGGCAAAAGCTTGTATTAAGGTGTCTTTAAAATGGAAATCTCCAGATTGCTCCCAATTAGCTGCCAGGTGCTTCAGTGCTGAGTCACTCAGGCTCTGCCTGTTCCAGAGCTCCGAGTGACAGCATCTGACAAAATGACACATCACAGTTTGACTGGTTGTGTTTTCTTTTTTCTTTTTCTTTTTTTTCCTGAGAAACAGAAGAGATGAAACTTTATGGCCTAGCTTGATATTTGTAATTCCGTCTTGCCATTGACCCCCAGGATATGGAAGTTCTTGTCACCAAAGCCTTGTTTCTTTTGAGGTGTTACTGAAAACATGCTGGAGAGGAAAGATGTTTTCTGTTTGCCAATGGCTTGGGAAAGCTGCACTGTATTCCTGTCTGGAAGCACGGCCCTGGTGTGAGCCCAGGCAGGTGCCTCAGACTCTCCGTGGGATCCTCCATGGCTGTCCTCTCCTTTTCCCCTGGTTTGACAATTCCAGCTGACAGCTCCCCAGCGGGAGCCAGGCTCTGTCTCGATGCTAGCACAACACCTAGCCCAGCCCAAGTTAGCTCTTGCTCGTAGCTGGTACCACAGCACAGAGCAATAATTGTGTCCATGCAAAAGCTGTATTAAAATGATGGCTTAAAAATTGAGGACTTAAAGTGCTCTTTAAGGATTTAAAATATGTCCCTTTGTGGAAACGCATTAAGATGCTGCCTTTAGAGTATCTTTTATTCCTAGAAGACTGCTGTTTTCTTTCACACAGAGAACAAAATGAGCTTAGAGAATGACCCAGCTGATCAATACTTTTTTCAGCCATTGAATCAAGGGATGTTGATTTTGTCTTTTTTTTCTCTCTCTCTCTCTCTCTTTTTTTTTTTTTTTTCCCTTTAAGCCAAGTTAGAGCTCGCAAAGAATGAGTGATTGATCTTTTCATGCAATTATGAAGTTTTAGGGAACTCTTCAGCAAAACACTACATTCTTCCAAAAACACTGTTTGAATAATGTTCTGCTCCTTAGCCAGCCTTAGACAGTATCAACAGAGGGTGCAAAACTAATTTTCTCTATAAGGGACAGAGTTAACGACATGGTGAAAGCTAGGCAGCAAGTCCTTCTGCAGTGGGGCAATAAGATGTGAAGAGATGCTCTTCTCTGTGATGTAGAAGCTGGATGCACACTTCATGGAAATTAAATCTGTTCAGGACTATGAAGCCTACGTTGCCTTTCCTTCAGCTACGAGGTGGTTGCATATGAGATTTCACATTCTGGTTTATAGGTCACTGGTACTCCAACGTGTCTTATTTTGCATCTCCTTCTTGTTATAAGCTTTGAGAAATATGGGAAGACATTAATTTAAATAATGTGCTACAATCTTTTTTTTTTCCATTGCTGCTATGATGAGATATTATTGCTGGTTTGTGGACTTTTAACTGAATGGGACTTCTTTCCTACCAAAGAATGGAATCAGTCATTCTGCAAGCTTACCTGATGGTGATTACCTTCACTTGACACTGCGGAAGTTTTTTGCCTCATAAAAATTTTGCTCCTTTTGCTTTAGTTTTTTTTTTTTTACCTCCTAATGATCCTGCAAAAGTCAAAATTTTCTGAACTGACTTAAAAAAGAACAAAAGGCATCATTAATATGTATATTTGCACATATTAACGATTCTTTTTTTCTTCCTTCTGATTTTATGCCATACGCATTGCTTACAAGATATCTCTTAATCCAGGCCATAAATCAAGGGATTATTCTATCCCTAACAGCCAAAGCCATTTATTGTTTTCCTAAAATATAAATGAGGAAATAAAAATAATGCACTCAAATTCCCCTTGGGAGGGAATCCAAAACATTGATTTAAAGAGGGGGAAGGAGGAAAGTCTGTGAACAGCTTCTAAACTCATCACTACAGAGCTTGCAATTAAATAAACAGATATGGATGAACAGCTTGGGATAAAATCAGTGGGAAAAGAGGTTTTAGATGCTATTACAAGAAAGGATAGGTAGGAGAAGTGGAGGTGGGATCCAAAAGGTGTCGATGAGGGCCAGGGCCCTGGAGTTAGGTGGGTGTCTCCTCCCTAGCACTACGTTGAATTGCTGCTAGCAGCAAGCCTATGTCTGTGTTGTATTCTTGAGGGCTTCTAATATTTTACAGGACAAAAAAGACCACTTTTAAATCTGTTCTAAGCAAGATCAGTTTTAGTAGGGCTTGAATTCTGGCTTTTGCCTCATCAACAGAAGTAGGAAGCAAGAAACTGCAGCGGCAACAAAAGAAGCTGGCAGCGAACACTGGGCACATTTCAGACACCACGCCATTCTTCTCCCTCAGTACTTTTCCTCCATTTTCCCTTTCTCTACCTTGTTATGCGTATGCAACAATCAGAATCTTTCCACCACCTTTTAATAATCTTGATGAGTAGCCCATTTCTAGTCATCTCCTGGTTCCTCTGGATCTGTTCTTTTACTCCTTGCATATGCCTCCTCCTTACTCTTTTCACCAGGGCACCCGTTTGCTGCTTTCCCCCCACTCTGAACATATTTATTGCTGGGTAGCTCGCAGCCCGTTGGGCATACATTAATTTACCTAGGAACACTTTCCATTTCTCCTCTGTGTCCTTTACCTCTGTTGCCTCATTCCATTGATTTCCATGAACCCTTCTTGCATGTCTACACAAATTCTCTCTGCTGAAATTCGGTGTCTTTATTTATTATTATTTTTTACGCTTTTTATGGCCCCTATTATTTATGCCATGCATTATTCTCCTTTCAGCTATCATCAATTTGTGTTACAGTAAGCTGATCTTGAATTGCTCTTACAATGCTTTTTGATCATTTTGACACATAGAAAAAAGACTCCAAGAATCTTTCTACCAACAACTGGTTCTTCTTAAACAGCGGTGGGATTGATCTGAAAAACGTTCATCATTTTTTTAAGAGAAAGTTGCTTTTTAAAAACGTGCTTTCAGAATGCACATACTTTTTTTTAGAAAACTGAAATCCTGGGGTAGTTTACAAACACACACAAATAAATCAGTGTTCTGTAGGAAGCAATAAAAAAATCATCAACAAATCTCATAGGAAAAAGAGGCACTTCTTGCTTCAGAGGGAAGGGAGAAGCACACAGATCCAGAGCGATGGGCCCACAGCAACATCACAGGGGTAGGAATAGATGCCAGTCTCTCCTTTCTTCTTGAAGAAATTCGTCACCTCAGTTTGTTGGATTTGTTTTTTCGTCATGCCTCTCTGATGCCACTTTCCATCTTGTTGTTTCTTCTGCTGCTGATCCACCCGAACATCTGGGTTGCCTTTCTCTGTCTGCTAGTTACAGAGAGAGCTGCTCGCTGTAGTGATATTTTTTTT
Organism: Penelope pileata; assembly: GCA_013396635.1. Lineage (NCBI taxonomy): Eukaryota > Metazoa > Chordata > Aves > Galliformes > Cracidae > Penelope > Penelope pileata. The sequence goes on along the minus strand of WBMW01001040.1, from coordinate 106,090 downwards.
ATCTGCCAGCTTTTCTGCAGATTCTCATTGCAGAATCTCATTTTTCTCTCTCTCTTTGCCTGTGCATGGACTCTCCTAAGGATACTATATATTCATTATGAGCTCGAGTTACCCGTACTGTAACTCTCAATTCTCCAAAGCCCGAATGTATGACTCAGGCTTCTGAAATAAGTGAGAGAGACCTAGGGCAAGGTGCATAGCAAAAATAGCAGTGGGAATGATGTGAGATTATTAGATACATATATTTTTTTAATTAGAGATGGTCCCAAACCAAATCAGTCATTCCCAATGCACTGAAGTGTTGGGCAAGTTTGATATGAGATCTGGGTATGAACTTTGCGGTTCAGCCTCACCTCTCATTTTAATATTTATACAGTTTTCTACAACCTCCCCTCTGAAGGTCAAAACTGATAGCCAGTTATCTAAGCAATGTCGGTTTTTACAGCCAGCTTTTGTGGAGTACCAAACAGCTATACAGTAAAAATGATCACTGTGTTTTATCTAGCTCACTAAACCAATGAGAGTTTTTAATATGAGCCTCTTATTGAGCTAGACAGTAACACTATGAAACGCTCTGATGAAGAAGCATTGCCAACTGCCCTCCCGGTCCCAGGAATCGGTGCATCCAGTTGTGACTTAGAGGTTGTCATAATTAAACCTTTATTTTCTTGCTAGCCTTGTCTGTGCTGGCAGTGAGAAGGTACAGTCACATGTGAGGTAAAAAGGACAGCTGCTCAGTGCAACATGTAAATAAGAAGCATCGGGGGATAATCTGACTCCAGGTTATTCTGGCCAGAAAATAACTGAGTGGAACAGTGCGTCCATTCTCTGTACCCAGTTATAAAGATGGTATATGGCATCTGGAATAGTCTGAAGGGTTGCACTGCCTGCAGCCAGTGAGGCTATGATAAAAGATGAATCAAGTAGCACTGCTTAGTGCTGCTGTATCTCCATTGTACCATCATACAGGGTTGCTCTGAAAGTAATGCCTCGTGTTTTATGATATTGGCCCGCAATGTCAGAGGCGGATGTTGGTGGGATGGCAGCAGAGGCTGAACCTTCCCACCAATATTCTGCTACATTTTGTTCCTGTGTGACAGATGGCAATAGAGGGGCACTCTGACAAAATGGGATCTGACGTGGGAGTGTGGATGAAGCAAAACACTGGAATGTTGCAGAGTTTGCACCAGGTGGATCCTTGAGCTGGACTGTCCTACCACATCCACCATATAGTCTGACTTTGGTGCCTTCTCTACTTCCATCTGTTTGGGCCAATGAAAGATGGACTGTGTGAGCAACGTTCTCCTAGCAACAGCACCCTCACAGCTGTGAAACGGTGGTCACCTCCGCTGGTGCAGATTTTTATGAGCATGGCGTGCAGGCTCTTGTTCATCACTGGCAAAATGCACAGCTAATGGTGGTGACTGTGTTGAAAAAGAGTGTTTAGTAGCTGAGAATTCACTCTATCAAATAGTGTCATTGTACCCTTTGTGTCTGTTGTGTAGTTTCCATGGAAATAAATAGGAGGTATTACTTTTGGAGTGACCTCTGTATAACCAGTCTCTGCCAAGGCTGCCTGTCTTCAGTTGCTCTTTCCTTGAGACATTAGGCTGTATGCTGGCTCTGTTGGAATGTGTAAAATGGAAAGTCCTAGGAGCTTATTTTCAGATGAGTTGTTTGTCCTTCTGGGACCATCTCTGCTTAAGAGTAGTTGGAGGATGAGGCCTGTGCTCTGGAAGCCAGAAAGGTGTCATGGGATTGCTCACCAGAAATGCCTGCTGGCAGAATTCCTTCCCTTGAAGGTATGAAGTGTGGTGTTGACTTTGGAAAATGATGGAGTGTGGTGGGAAAAGAAGCTTTATTCCCAAAAGCTTGGATTAATTGATTTGATTAGGAAAGATGGCTTGCAGGCTTTGGTGGCCGGTGAGTGACGTGAGAGTTGACTCGAATAATCAGTTTAGATCTGGCTGTGACCTCTGCTGCTGCTTTAGTTTGTGTATGGTTGTCCAGACCCCTCTTCATCAGAAGCTATTGAGAAGGTGAACGTGACAAAGATTTTAAAGTATTCAGGTTTCCTATCCATAAATGTCCTAGAAGTGCTTTCAAAAGATGTTACACTCATCTCTACACCCTTCTGTCAAAATTTTCAGGTTACTTAGCAAGCATCAGTATTTTGTAGTTGCCCTGAAACCATGACATTCTTATTTAGTTAACTCTTTTTGCAGCGTGGGGGCCTCGGAACATGGGCCATTAATTTTATGTAATATCTCTGACACTTTATGACTTGGTGATGGGCTTTCAGTCTGCTTCTGCTTTCCGTGTGCATGTATGTTTATATTTGTGAAGTGCTTGTATGGACTGATGTGTAGTTGGGCACACACTGAAGTATCTGTGATAGCATCCATGTGCACACATTTTTGCAGTTTATCTTAGGACGAAAATATATTCAGTAAATTAAACAAAATATGATACTTCAATGTTTCTCCACTTATTTTACTCTGAATATGTTTCAAACCCATTTTTAAAAATATCCTTCCTCCTTTCCTTGTAATTCTTACTTTCCTTTTTTCTTATGCTACTGCCTTCCTAAGCTGCTTTAATATGCCTGCTCTGTGAAGTAGTTCTGTAACTCTTGTCTGGAGTTTATAGCAGAGATCTCTGTTTGCTCTGAGCTGTTTAAGGACTGTGCTGTTTGAGGTCTGTGCAGCAAGACAGAATACAATTCTCCTGAGAAGTGCATGCTAGTGTCAGCTGAGATCACCATTATTTTAGAATATTAAAAGATGAATGTGGTAGAACTAATTGGTAGAACGGAGAAGCCATTTTTCCCATTACCTGTTTAGTGAGTAGGGAGGTTCTTGACTGAGAAGATGCTCACAGATAAGGACTTTATCCTATAGCTTTTTTAGCTGAGTGTTGATTGCAGTGGTTCTGGCCAGTGTGGTGAGAGCTGGAGGGCCAAACATGACGTTTTGCCTGCAATTTAGAAACAGACTTAAGATTTAAAAGTTTGGAGTAGTTGCTAAGCAAAGTGGTTTAGCGTGCTGCAAAGATTACTGTCTCTTCTCTTGACATCTAATATATGCATGAAGACACATGTATGCCTACTGCTTCTTGTCATCTGCACAGGCAGGCCAAATCTCTGCATGCCAGGTCCTGTGTACAAAAAGTCTAACTGGGGCTATAAACCCAAGCCAGCAATGAAACTGAAAGAGGCAGCCTCAATACTGAACAGATAGGACTTAGAGGATTTCAGGTTTTTTCAGTCAAAGTGTGAGCACACAATTACACCAGGGTCGGCAAAGAGAAAATGGAAGAGATGCTCAAGATGATGCAGCATCAATAAAACAGGCTTGATGCCTTGACTGGTATGGTGACACAGAAGAATTTTTTGATATTCAAAGGGTGAAAACAAGCTATTAGGCTTTTAGTGTGTTCCTTTTCTTATTTTTCTTGGTAGGAAAGCATTGCAAAAACTTGAAGTAAGAATTCTTGAGCAAACTTTGAGATAAAGTGAGATTTCACTTACAAAAGAACAGGCTAAGAATCACTCCCTTATGATCATTACATTTGCACAACTGTCACATCAGCACAAAAAATTGATGGCTTCTCTAGTTGTAAAAAAGATGATTCTAAACAGACCTATGCAATGGATCCAGCCAAACCTGCCATAAATAATTACCTTTTTAACAGTCTGAATGAGGTGAAAAAAATCTTAGCAACCCTAGACAAAACCTTGCTGTTCTCACGCAGGCTTGCTCAACAATTCTTCCCAAGTGAAAACAGATTGAAAAATTAAACATTCAAGTCACAACAATTCAATCAGGATCATTTATTTATGAGTCATTTTGCAAAACACTCAGTGTATATTTTCTCATCCCTTTCCTTGCATGCACTTTGAGCCTTCTGGTGTTGTAAACACTGCATGCATTATCATTTAGTGCAGAGGAATCTGAAGTGGGTTAATAAGGAAATTGGGAGCATCTTTCATATCACCTCTCTAAAAAACCTACACAGTACTTCAAATGCTTGTTAATTATGTGTGAAACGAATCAAAAGTTGATGCATGTATACAGTGAGAATCTGTGGCCATTTTGGGATGTCTGAATTTATCTAGACTATCCTTCTCTTGGGGTTTATTTTAAGTTTATTGCTAACAATATCCGTATTAGGCCTCTCCAGCCATCATCTGTCTTTTTGCCTGTCAAAATCCTCTCCTTATTGTCTGCCAGTCTTTCTCTCGATGTCCTTGGACAACAAGAACATATAGAAGTTTTTTTTTTTATAAAAAAAACTTTCTCTGACGCCTGAGCTAGTTCTACCCTCTCCAGGCCAAAGTCTAGCGGGCGCCATAAATCCTCCAGGGTCAGGATGCTTCTTGACTTGCTCTGTGGATTGCCTGCCTTTCCCCAGATGATGAGTGGGTTCTCTAAATAACTCTGACAACTGATTTGCTCCCTTTGAAACCACATTCACATCCTCAGTTCTTGATGTGTCATAAACTTAAAAAGTCAGCTTTGGGCCTGACCTTGTACCTCTCGTCGTGGTCAGCTACCAGGCTGCCTCTGCTCACTCAGTTCTGGATCAGAAACAAACTGCAGGAACAGGGAAGAGAAAGGACTCTTTCCCATGAGTCATTATGGACATACCCCTTGAAAGCAACGTTAATAACTGTATTTGCTGCTCCCTGCTACCCTGTCTTCCTGTTCCCACACCTCCTTTTTAGGTATGCCACAGCAACTTCCTATGAAACAAGGCAGAAAAGTGAATCATGGAATTGACCAAAGATAAAATTAAACATCAAAAAAAAAAAAAAAGTGAGAAGAGTATTTTTATCGTAAGTCTCTTAGACTGGTTTCCTGCCAGCCACCAAAAATGTCCATGTAACATCTATATAACACCAGCGTAAGAGATGGGTGATGCAGGGGTGAGAACAACCATGTGCAAAGTTGGAGAGGAGGCAGCGCAGGATGGGTGTGAAATGCTCTCATGAAAAATGCCCTTGGAATTATGAGTGTACTTAAATAAAATACAGTCCTCTCCAATTGCCCTTAAAAGGGCATCCCTAAAATGCAACTAAATGGGGAAAACAAATAAGGAACGAGAAATCTTTGGAAAGTATACCTTTGGTGTGCAGCAAAATGTTTGAACTAAACCCAGCTCAAGCTGCAGGTTTGTGCTGCTGGTTTCTTAAAGCCTGTAACCAGTCCTGGATTTCCTGCACGGCAAGGACATAGCCAGTGGCTGCATGGTGGGCTGAAAGCAACTGCATTGCAATAGCAGTTGGAACTAGGATTCAGCAAGATATTCCTTTGGACAACACTCTCAGACATATGGTTTAGTTTTTAAGTAGTCCTGTGTGAAGGCGTAAGTTGAACTCAATGATCCTTGTGGATCCCTTCCAACTCAGGGTATTCTGCGAGTCTACGATTCAAAGATAGATTTAGATTTTGGTACTCAACAAGAATACTTAACAGAGAAGCCAAAACCTGTACTAAGTTGCCTAATGTGTAGTAAAACTAAAGTCATCTGATCTCCACTATACTGGGGGATAGATTTGCCTGCCCAGCTTGCAGAATATAGGCAGCATGTATAGAGTATTTGAAATCAAAACTTTTGTTGTCCTTCTGTACCAAAGCTTCAGATCTGAGTGCAAATTCCAGGGTTAACTGGAGAAGGTGAGGGCTGTTTATGCCTTTGACTAGTGACTTTTCAGTCAGAGCTGAATGGGTATTCTTTGGTTAAACATTATGTTGGTAAGCTAAAGGAAATGGTGTGTGATCAGTTCTGCTACTTCTGTTTGGTGAATAAGCTGAACAAGCTGAAGAGCTGTGCATCAGCCACAGAAGGTATCCTGGTGCAATTGACACTTGGCAAAGGATGTTTTGCTTTGCTTCACCCCTTTCTGTTTTTCTGTGCTTACAAACTAATTTCTGTATTTGTCCCATTGCTTAAGAAAAGAATTATTGGCATCTTCTCCTATTTATGTATGAAAACATGAACAGAGATATTGGGTATGGGGTTAGGGTTAGGTGGTACATTTTGACACTGGCTCAAGGCTGCATTTTCTGAGATTCAGGCCCGGCCTGTTCTTTAAGGGTGACACACTGTATTTGTATTACATACATACAAATATACATATGTGAACTGATATGAAATATATATGAAATATATTTAGAGAGACCATAGATCCATAGAATAAGTTAGGGAGAGAACTCTTAAGCTGGTCCCGCTTTAAGCAGGGAGGGGTGTGTTGAACCAGAGGGCCTCCAGTATTAGATCCAATGTCAAAGTTCAGTGAGCTTCCTTAGGGGTACATTTTGCTTGAAATGTGTGTGATACACATCGTACATATAAACACACACATCTCTGTATACATAGTAGGGTCTTAGCTATTAGAAAACATTCAGTTCCCAAACTGAGCAAGTCTCGCAATTCAAAGCAGTACCAGGCAATGATGCATCAACATACTATTCAGTAAACAACTAAGGTCTTCATTATACACACTGCTACTGATTCTGAATATAACACATAGCTGTGTTAACCTGAAAAGAAAGAAAACTGAACTGAGGAATGTGCTTGCTTGTTTGGTTTTTACAAGGACTTCTCCTTTGGATTTTTTTGAAAGCTTGTTTACTCTCTGCACCTAGCCCTCCTTTAGATCTCCAGCTGACAGATATGTTGCAAGGAGAAATGATTTTACATTGAAAGCAGTAACTGCTTAAGTTGCTAATGACTGCATTGATCATAGGAGCTGAACAGCATATGTTTACAGCTGTTCAGACATTGATAGTTCCTTGCCTTTGTATTAAATGGCATTGTTTACGGACAAGTGAGCTTTGAGCTATTGACACTTAGTTCAGATCTCATTTCTCACCAGTACTAAGCTGGCATACCCCTTCTGGTTGCAACAGAGCCTTTCGAGGTTTACCCCTGTGTATAAGGGTCCAGTCCCTCCTTTGTGATTTTTACTGCTGCCATATATTAATGTACGCTGTATCTAGCTTGTCATTTTCTTTATACGTCTTTGCTCTCCGAGTTTATGAGTTTGATTTCTGCGAAAAATGTCATCATATAACATTGTGCTTTAAAAAACCCGTTACTTATTAGAAGTGTGAGTTTATGCTGCTGGGGACATTTTATTTTCCCACCAGGAAAATGAAAATGTCATTGAGGTCTAACCAGACCCCTGAGCTTTTCAGACAGAAGAAAATTGTTTTTAGGATTCCCTGCAGGACCTGGTAGCCTTTGTGCACATATCAGATGTCTGAAATACAATCTCCCATTCATTTATCCCCCCGCTCTTCCTAAAAAAGCAATGACACGATATAGCACATTAAGGCTCCCAGTTCCACTGCATTACTTGGCTTGTTGAAAGATGTGATGCTGGAGCTATGAAGTTATCCTGGTAGGAGTCATTGCTGCGTTTTGTAGCTGTTGCTCTAAGAGCTAGATTGCTATCCCAGGTGTAGCCCTGAGCAAGGAATCACATATAAAAGGTTTTTGTTTCCTTTCTCCTAGCGTAGCTCAGAGGTACAGTGTTGCAGATACCCCAGGATTTCCCCACTCTGCCCCACTTAAATGAAGGTTGGTTCTCTTCAGCTGTCTGTGCTGAGGTGCAAATCCCCTCTGGGCCTCTACCACTGACTCTCTCCACCATGCTGTGTAAGCCTGGATGTGAACTTACTTGACTGGGTTCACCCAACATCCACAAGATTAATCTTCAAGACTCTGCTCTTAGGTCACTTTGTGCCAAGTTCTGCTCTCATTGACAACGAAGGAAGTGTTTGACACTTCCTCACTGAGCTTTGGTCACATTTATATGCTCTGGAAGCGGAGGACGGGCAGAGGTGAACCATCAGGTCTGCCAGATGGTACTCTGAAATTTGAATCCTACCCTTTCTCCAACTAAAATGAAAAATACAAGTGAGGCTTTCAAGTGCTACAGCGAAAGCTGCAGAGTGTCCGGTGGCTGAAATATTGAGTTCTTGGGTAACTTCCCCAGCTTGGCTCAGAAGACCTGATTTTCAGATGGAAGCCTACGAATTGGTTTAGCTTTGCCTGTTGCTATCCCTGAGAGACTCACTGCAGTGATAGATCTTTTGGCAACGTGAAGATATGTAGATTCAGGATTCAAAGAGGGAGAAGTGCTTCTGCAGTCCTGCCCAATAGCTCAGTAGTATTTAAGCTGATTCAAAAAATGATACCCAAGCAATAAGCCAGACTGACTGTATTCTCCACTGGGTCTTCCTTTTTGTCAGTGCTGAGAATGAAGTGAAGAAAGAGCACACAGCAATTCAGCCACACCCCTCTAGAACAAAGTGGTTCCCCGGAGAACCTCTACCAGAAATGCTGACAACATTTCACGTTTTAAATCTCAGGTCATGGGATTGGAGAAGTGACTCACAGGCATGTTTCTTGTCTTTGAATTTGACACTGGTAAGAGCCTATCTCGTAGTGAGTAGTGATTTCAGAAGTAAAGATGATGGAGATCACCAGAGGTAGAGCTAGTAAGAGTTCTGTGACTGAACATTTTTTAATTTAAAAATGTGTTTTTATATTCTCTATTGGAAGGTTTGATTCTGCTTTGTATTTCCTGGTTGGCATTATTGAGGTTAATTCAGCGTTACACCATCATTCACAGTCTATCAACTGTGTTGCAAAGTTGAAAGAACAAGATGAAAACTCAAGCTTTACTTTTCCTTCTACTTCATTAGCGGATGCAATGAGCATTAATATTTATCAAATAAGTCTTTGTTTCTTACTGCCCTCAGATTTAAACAAAAATTGACTTTAATAGCCAGAGTCAATTATTTATGAAACAAAAAAAGCATGTCAGATGTGTGCAATAACAATGAGCAGTTCAGCTGTTTAGATGTCCCAAAGATGGAATTCATTTTAGGAACATCTACTGTTTCTATCACTTTCTTTTTCCTTTCAAGTTTTCTACCTGAAGGCCCAGAGTTAGCTAAGCTCGGAAAAGGTCTGATTTCATCTGTTCCTAACGTAAAGGTTAGAAAGAAGCAGGTTGGATTTGTCTTTCTCTTATAAGAGTATCTTCAGGTCTGTAAATTGTAATTTAAACATAATTTACCAGAAGCACTTGATGTGACCTCACAATATACTTTTGCTCTTTGTATCGTTTTCATTTTTGTCTGTGTATGGATTCAGGCAAATCTGAAACATGAAAAGCATTTTACTGATGTCCACATAAAATAAACAGCAATTTTCAATGTGCAGTCACAGAGATTGTTCTAGATGTAAGTAAATAGATTAGGATTCCAACATCAGAGGGCAAATAGATCAGAATATTAGATCTTAAAAAGTAATGAAAACATCAGCGTATTTTATAAGCTATGCAAAGATCAAAACCTTCCTTATTTGCTATGAGTGAAGACAAAATTCAGAGAAAATCATATCAAGCAAAGATGGATAATATAGTTTATGTAGCTGGCAGAAAGTAGAGCTGGTTATCACTAATCAGGAGTACGTGGAAGCTTTCTGTAATCAGATCCTAACTTTCAGCCCATGAACAACAATGCTGAACAAGGAATGTGCAGTGACAGCGTTGGACTGTGCTCTTGCTGTTAGTTTCAGTTGTGGGCTTCAAAACTCTTCTGAGTGAGCAATAGTGAAGAACCCTCCCTGGCCGTTAATCATCCGCGAATGCCAGGTTATAGACCACTGCTAAAAGGAATTAAAAGATCGTATGAAAGCTTTTTTGGATTCTTCTCAAAACAAAAATGAGGAGGATGTATAGCCAATAAAGAGATGGAAGCAATGTATGGGACGTGAAAGATGAACTATGAGGAGGCTGAAGGAGTGTCTTGGAGAAGAAATCCATTCCAGAGAGAAATAGCCCACAGACATTTGTGGGATTATACACAGAAACTGCTCAAAACTATCTGGCAAAAACAAGTAAAGCAGCAAAGAGCTGGACGTCTGCAGACAACGGAAGTTTTCTTGGAATTCCAGGATGCAGGTCTTGTCCAATGTGATGGAAGAGAAGACGGGAAGATCAGAGAAAGCATTTGAGCAAGAAACTCAGGAAGATTTACAGACCGTCTGTGACCTTTAGAGCTTGGAAAATGCCATATAACAGCAAGTTACAACAGACATGATATGTCATATTCAGGAGGAAAGTCTGATATTAATTATGATCTATCCACTGGATTTAATTAGTGTGTTCAGGATTTTGTCTTGTGTTGAATCAGATGCTTTTTGTTTCTTTGAAAGGAGCAGGCAAATCTAAGGGAGTTCTGCCCAGTTCCCATCCTTGTGAGCTCCAGCTGGTGTGCGGTGTTCCCTGTCCGGAGGCGTACAGTAGGCTCTCCATGGCTCTGATGTCCCCTTCGATACTTGCTAGGATCAGGTTTGATTTTGCTCCTGTAGATACTGTACGTATGTGATAGTTCTTTAATGGAAACTTTATCTGGGAGTTATCTTTAACTTCTTGTTAACTTTGTATCCCAAATCAAAAGGTAGAGATGAGGAGATTTTCAGTGGCAAATAACCCCAGAAAGAGTCTTGGCTAACCATATAAGATAAGACATTAATCTGGCCCAGAGAAGATAAGGAAGAGGAAGTGATCTGCTTGAGCAGGGAGAGCAATTAAAGACACTAATAAGAGAAGGAAAAGATACCAGGCAAATAACTTTGAACTGGTCAAGCTCAAAGAGAGGATTCTTTTGGCATATTGGAGAAAAATATTAACCCTGGATAAAACTCCATTACACCTGTAGCTAATGAAGTAGTTAACGTGAAAAGTACTCAATATTACTGTCCTGTGTCTGGGAAGAAGGATGATGCAATTTAGCAGATGAAAATGCTACAACATTTTTCAGTCCACTAGTAACTAGGGACTTTAATACAAAGCAAACTTTCTTCACAAGGAAAATATATTTTAAAAGAGCAATCTGAGACTAATTCACTCAGGAATCCCCAAAGGTTTTGCTGAGAAAATCTTTGACTAGCCATTACTCTGATCCCTGGAGAAAAGCCAAAAGCCTTGAAGGGATTGTAAATGACTTTAGGCTATGTACCTTTACACTAACAACAATCCTATGTAAAATAATGAAAAACTGATATAGTATTAAATTAAAAAACAATTAAGACCTAGGAATGTAATTGAAACTAAAGTTATTTTATGTAAAATATATCTTTTCAAACACTTTCTTCTGAGTTTGATGTGTAATTGCAGGAATGAACTAATCTTAAACTTCTTTGTGACATTTAAGTACTGCAAAATATCCCCAAAAAATAGCGGTATATAATGTTAAAAGGACACGTATTGAATTGGTTAATAATTGCCTCACTGAATTGTCTTCATGCTGGAGCTTGATGTTATTGTCTGATTTTGATAGTGAGCTCTGTGTAGTATGACTGGGATCTGAGATGAATAATGATAAAATCACAAGTGATGGAAAAATAAAAGTAGATTAGATAAAAAAATACATTTAATAAACCCAAATTCTTAGTTTTACACTTCTTGCTATAACTGATTCTATATAATCATTTATATTTATATATTTGTTATCTAAATAATTATATTTATTACTCCTATTACTGATTCTATATAATTAATTCTGTTGAATGAGTGCAAAAATACCTGGAAAAAGATCTTGTAAGCAAAATCTCCTTCCACTTCTGACATGATGATGAGCCAGAACTAAAACAATATGATCTTTGGATTTATAAACTGTGAGTCAGTAGCCATAAGGAGTTGGGTTTTAGCTTCATATATCATGCTGAAGAAAGAGACCGAGAAATTAAAACTGTCAACTTCTGGTCACATTTTTAATTGGTTGTTTGAAAGCTGGAGCAGATGCAGAATAAAATAAAATGATTAGGGAAAAGGGAAAATGCTTTGCAATGAGCTTATATGGACCTCAAGTCAACATCTGGTTCAGAGTACAGCCTTTCTAGGAAGGATGCTCAGAATCAATGGGAATGAGTGGAGGGAGAAATAGGATGCTAACTAGAAGGTGCAAAGCAAAGTGAGCCTTTCTGAAGTATTGAGACTAAATGGAGAAACTTGCATAGCACGACATTTACCTGGTAAAAATATGAAGCCCGGACTTAGGCTAGATCTCTAGGTTCTTCCCCGTGGGCAATGCAGAGAGATTGGCACCTCTTGAAGATGTTTCACCCATTTATCTAGTACACTATTTTACGTTAGAGTTGCATCGTGCTTTTTGTATATTCCATTCTCCACGGATTGCAGAGAGCCTTGCTAACTAGATGTTTAACTTTTAGAAAGCTAAAATAAAATAGAAAGCTTCACCTGTAATTGTTCTCATTTATAAAAAGTTATCAGCTGATAATCTATCTTTTGCGCCGAATTTATCCAAATTCGGTGGAGGAATCATGGAGCTGTATTAGTTCTGCAAGTACTTGTAACCCTGGCTAAAAGCCTGGGCATGTTCACTACAGAAGAACATTCCTTGCACATGGCTGCACAGCTTTTGGACAGGTTAATGTCCAGCTGATGCTGCGTTGCAGAGGAGGGAACTTCGTGCAGCTTGGCAGCCGTATCCATAAAGCCTCGGATTCCTAATTTGCATTCTTCAAAATCTACATATCGAGACGAATTTTTGCAGAATTCTCTACTGCCAGGAATTAAACTGTGATGCCATAAACTGCCTTTGCCATCTGTGACTGTATAAGTCATACTGAAGTTTACTTCCCCAAAATGTGCCTGCTGGTTACTTTTGTACTGTAGCAATACACTCTGAAATTATGCCAGTTTATTTTAATTACTCTGGCTTATTATTCAGACCACTCTCAGAAGGAAGGCAATTATCTGCAGACACAAATGCAATATTGTAGTAGATGAGCCTTCTGTGATTAGAACAGTAAGAACAATATTAATCACATTATGAGATATTACAATTATCCCTTCCTTGGATCAGGAAGAAAAAGAGAGGCACAATTAAATTTATTACTGCATAAATATGTCATGTTTATTCAGCCACTAGCTAGGAAATCTCTCTTTTTTAAATCATCCTGGATTGAAAAGCTTTTTTTTCTGAAATGTAAGATTTTTTTCTCGACACCAGTCAGAAACTATCTGGAGACAACATCCTTAGCTGGTATACATCAGAGCACCTTCACTGGAGCCACCTCACCATCTGCTCCTATGTTGTCGGAGTTGTATGGACCTTTTCTTCTAAGAAAGAGAAAATATTTGCATGGCTATGTTTTCTGTACCTATTTATGAGAGCAATGCAAAGCACTGTTATTTGTGAATGTAGCCTGTAGATACTGGAACAAACCCTCCCTTTACAGAAGGGGAGTTTGGGCTTCCTATGAAGCTGTAGAGATGACAAAAGAGGCAAGCCAAGCTTCTGAGTGTTCCCTGAATGCTTCAGAGCTGTTTACATGAAGAATATTTTTTGCCTTTTAGATGATTCAAAGGGCTGGAGAGAATTCCTGGATAAGAGAGAGACAAAATTCAAATTTGATATTTGGGGAGCTGACCGTGTTTGTCAAATAATGTGCGCATCTGATCACAAAACAAGTGACATCGCAGTCAGACACTTGGTTTGAGCTGATTGCCTAGGATCCTTCTCCAGCTGCTGAATAGGAACGGACAAATCAAACATAAATATCCAAAATAGAGATCTGTTAGATTTGCTGAATCCACTGACTGGATATGACAAATGTTATTAAACTCAAGAAGTGATATGTAGTTAGGTGAGGCAGGTCCCACCAAAGACTCCAAGAAGATGCCTGTTACTTATATTCTGCTAACTCCCAAAAGCAGAGACCATGCAGGATCTGATGTTGCCAAGTTTGGGGAGTTTTGACCTGGACCTCTCATTTATCCCATCATAAAATTTGTGTGTTGGTATTTACAATGAGTTTAGCAAATATAATTTGTGTAAAAAAAATTTACTCTGCATCCTGGGAATCTGATGTAGCGTGGTAAATGTGGTTTGTGCTTAGACTGAATATTACGAAAATGTAGAATAAAAAGTATACACCTCATCAACTTGTTGTTGTTGTTGTCAAATACTTTGTAAATGTTAAACAGATTGAATGAAAAATCTGAGACTAAAAGCCTAAACACCAGAGTGCTTGAAGGGATGAATAAACCATCCAAGTACATTTGGTGTCTTCATCCCTAGGCTGCTACGAGATCTCAGAGACTTTTATCAAAGGCCTTTGCAAAATGAGGGAAGGAATAAGAAGCAGCTAGTGGAAGGGGAAGCAACGGGAAGTACGCTCCCTGTTTTGCTGCTTCTTTTTCATGGGTGTAAATCTATTGGTGCCATCTCGTGTGTTGTGCTGGCACAAGGGCGATCAGACTTGGACTCTTGTAGAATTGTGAAGAAGATGTAAAGAAATGGTAAATGGGAATATTTACAGAACCTGATTTTTGAGATTGTAGATGGTTTTGATTTGTTACTATGGATACATCACTCTGACTTTACAGATAGTATCTCATCTTATTTCTTTTTCCTTGTTGTTGCACCTTAGTGACGTTGGTGCACAGTATCATTTTATTCTTTTTTCTGATGTGCTCAGGTAACTATAGGGTTACATTAGACTGCTATGAATTCCTGTAATCTTCTGTGGTTACGATCAGCCTTAGCAAAACAAAAATTGTGCTCGAAGATGAAACAACATCTTACAGAAGACAAAAGCCAATAAAAAGGACAGAGAAAGTAATTTAGTTGACTAATTAAGAGCCCAATCTGTGTGATGATGGGGCAGTACTTAGCTCAGCACCATTTAGCCTTTCTTTTTTTGTCCACTTAAAAGTCCATTACACCGTATTAAGCATAGAATTGTATACTGCTGGGAACATCCTTGGCCAAATTACCCACATTTCTTATGTCTGCAGGGTACGCAGCCATCGTTATACCCCCAGAATATGTAATTGTCTTGCACACCTTGGTGCATTTTATGGTCTCTTTAAAATGTTATATTTATTCTTTCCTTCTAAAGCCTCAGGCAGAGAAAAAGTTGCTAACACAATGATTAAGGTGTCTTGCTACAAACGTAGAGATTTGAGTTTGAGCTCACTTTGACTTATGTGGAAAACTTCCTCCAGCTGGCAGTGTTTTAAATGAGAATCTGGTTCCCTGTCTCAGGGAAGTGGTTAATATTGAGTCTAATAAGGTGATCTGACCTTGCATAGGGTTTTCTCACAAAAGAAATTGACTTGCCATAGTAGTGCAGCGGACTGTCTGAGCTTCTGGGAGATATTTAACTTGGTATTGTTCAGAGCAAAGTCATCAACAAGTGTCATCCAAATCTATGGGATTCCATGTCTGTTAAAGATGATAATGATGCTTTCTAATACCTTCACGGGGGTTTTGATCAAGCCCTTACTGGTTTTGATTACTTTCACGTGTAAGAAAGAAGGTTCTCGTAAGGTCCTTCTACAGTTTTCACCATCAGCCCTCATCTTTGTTATCCAGAATATCTGCATGATCAGCCAAGCCTTATCCTCTCATTGATCCTCGCTTTCCCAGATAGATCAGGTCTCTGCAATATGCCACTAGTGACATCTTTTCCTTTGCATCTGCTGTTGGTGTTATATTAATTTTCCTTTTTAATTCTCAGGGCATAAGATCAAATCAACACAAGAACACTTTATTAGTCACAAGATCTTAGGCAAATCATTGCTTCTTGACGACGGAGGGTAAAAAAAAAAATGCAGTACTTTTGTTTTAAATTTACCTTTGGATTTTTCTTCTATGTTCTGCATTACTCTTGAAGCTAATGCCCTTCTTCTCCAGCTATAAATCTGTCTTGGCTTGTGTATAAATGAATATGAGATTTTTCTGTTCTCAGTTGAGGAACAGGAAAACCTCAGCTGTTCGTGGCAGAGTTTTACAGATTCAGCACTTGTACCATAAGAAATGCAAAGGTTTTCAGGTGAGTGGCATGGAGTTATTCCAGATTTACATCAGCAGAACACAGAAGGAATGTGATTCAGTCTCCTGCAAGGATTTTCATGGCACTTTGATTTACAAGCTGTTAAACAGAGGTATCTAGTGGGTATTTCCTTTCTGTATATTCATGTGTTGCTCTTGCTAGCACTTTTATGGCCACTCACAATAGGTTTTGGTATTAAACCAGTTGCCAATAATGATTTATGAAACTAAATACGTTCATTTTGGACGGCAGAAAATAAAATCCCTCAGATTTTATTCAGTGCTTTTAACCCTTTTAAATAATTGTCCTCAATCTTGCTTTTTTACTTGCCTACTTTACATATGGATTTTGTGTTGCACCTTGAATAACAAATGTACCTGTTTGTTAGGATTTTAGAAGTCAGAAACTAGTGATGTCCAGAGGACTCAGTCAATCCTAGAGGCCACAGGGCGAAGAGACCAGCTAGATCAGCTGCTGTACTGCCGCGTCTCCAAACACAGATCAATCTCTTTTTCGTGTGTATTTCCACATAGCTTGCTCAGTGTAGTTTGAAATGACCCGTGCAATAGAATTTCTTCCCACTTTCTGCAGAACAGAGGCTGTTTACAAGTCTAATGGGTCTGCAAGCTATGGCCTGTCTCTTGTTACTCATCTCAAATGCTCATTGTCTGTATTTAATTCCATTCCTAACATTTATGTGGATTGCATACAATTAGAGGGATTTTAAAATAACATCTCGGAGAATGTGTGCTCAAGTGCATTAGTTAAGGTATGGGCTAGTTTACAGTGGTGCCAAATAACCAACCGCGCATTATTTTTGACCTTCATGTATTTATTCCAACTTACTAAAAAGTGCCAAAAAAAGCAGGTTGTAGGAGCTGTAGTTGTACATCACATCAGCAGCTTATCCAGCTTCAATCATTCTGTTTTGACAGTGCAGCATCGAAGATCAGTGCCCCTGCTCTGTAGCTGCTGTGTGTGTGTGTCACATCGCTGATCAGGATGACAGAGGTTGCAGAGCATGCCGCAGGCCAGCTTTGCCCCACTGTCTGCACAGTCTTTCTCACTTTGTATAAAATGACATAACTCAAAAAATTAGCAATAGACCTATGAATTTTTGCATTATCCTATCTGTCCTAGAGGCAGAGGTAACTTAAGCCTGCAATGCACATGGGAAAGGAAGTGCAGGCCTGCACAAAAAGGCTCATTTGGTTTTAATAGAAGATCAGGTAAAGTGTTCATTACAAATTGCCTTTCAGTATTCCACAGATTTAACACTGCTTATATGCAATCATTCATTCTTACTTAGCCCTTTAATTATTCTCTCGTGGGGCCATAGGGCAGCTTGCATCTCTGGGCTGAGTCAGGGAGTTCCTCAGTAAGGGTTAATCAAAGCCTGAGACAACATTGCTGCCAAGGTTGGAATTACCATAAATGCCCACTTCCTTTCGGGTCTGATGTAATTTGAACTTTCCAATTAGCTTCTTTTAATTATTGCAAGATCTTGGAATTCTCCTAATTCTTGCCATGTTTTGTAAGTGTTTCCTCTTTGCAGTGAGAGGTGAGGAATTAGCCTAGTTTCTCCATGATTGGCATAGAGGCTATATGTCTATCAGATACTGGGAGGAACTATTAGTCGTAATGATAAGGCAATCAAGGTGATATATTATCTAACGGAATGTGCTGTACCTTTTGCACACTGTGAGATTAAAAATAAGCACTGGCAACTCTGTGAGTTGGCCTCTTTGGAAAAAAGACAGCTGGGGACTCCTGCATGTTCCCACAGATATCCTTCTGGTTGTTTGCACCGAGCATCTGTAGCACCTGGAAGGAGCATTATTCCTCAGTGGGCCTCAGCTGTGTTCCTGAGGTCTGTAATGCGAAGCCCTTGCTCACGTAAACCAAACAACTGCGGATCCATGCCAGAGTTTTTCCCCCTGCTTATAATTGTAGCTAAGGCGTTTGGGTTTTTACTGAGTTGGGTCCTTACTGCCACATCCTTTTTCAGATTGTCTTGTTGGCTTGTGGGGTATTTTTTGTTTCGTTTTCTTATTTGTTTCTTTATTATTGTGCTGTTGCAATATAATGTTGTGTCTGTTTCACTTTATCTATCATATCTATGTTGGTATTTTCTTTCTGGGAATTTCTTTCATGAGAATTTCATGAATATGGAGAGCAGGCAATGCTTTCCCTCATCTCATAACCTGCTTTTGGTCAAGGTGGAGCCTGTACTGATTCCTGCTGATTTTTCTAACCTATTTCTTTTCGTTTGTATAGTTTTCCCTTTCTCAATAGTGTTTGCAAAACATCTCCATTCAGTTGGATCCACAGATCCATGCCCTGTTTGTTTCTTCTTCGAGAGCGTTAATAATGCTGTTAAGTAGGAGCAGGTCTAAGATCCAGTCTCCTCCTTGCTGCTGAGCAGAGGTTCTCATGTTAATGAATAATTATTTATTTTTACCTCCTGTTTATGAGTCTCATCTCACTCAACATGACATCATTCCTCTTTGAGCCATGATATGAATGATTGTGATTAAAATTTCAAAGAATTCCTGGAAGAAAATAGAACAAAATGTAAGAAAAGTATCCATAAACATTGCCATTGCAGGTAAACTTCTTATGAAAGAAGTTTATTGTCTCTTTCTCTAAGCAGTCTTCTGTACTGAGGTCCCATCTCACTGGGGTCGTTGTCCTGGGGGCACACTGATGGAAGCAGTGGTGACACTGGTCCGAATAAATAGAGCAACTCCTGTAGATGTAAAGCAAACCTGAGCCAAGGTCCAAAGACACAGCTGATATTATTTGTGATATCTCCACTGAAATCAATCATTTTAAGATATTATTTTTATATCAAGAAAACTAATCATTGGTGTGACCCAGCATGGTGTCTTGGAGGTTTCTTTCATGTGTCTTTTCATCAGGACCAGATGGCTTATTTGGATGGTTACTCCTGACATCTGGCACAGCCCAAGACTGTGCCTAGCTGCAGGTGTGAAAGGGCTTTTGGCTTATGATCTGCAGCTGTCATGATTTATGATTTCACTGTGAAAACTGATGAATTTGTTTGATACTACCTAACGCTCTGCTGTAAAATCTTCTTCATAAGTAGAATATTTGCTTATAATTTAAATATAATCCTCTGTTATATTTGGCATTGCTTTTCCAACATTATTTGAATCAACAACAGTATAAGATGTAAGGCCACCTGCAGAATAACACAAAATATTTTTTTCCTTGATATTCCCTCACTGAGTTTTGAAGAATCAAATTTCAAAACATGGCTTCAGCCGTTGCATGTTTATTGAACAGAATAAAATTTGGATACCATTTGAGATTTGTTTACAACTGCAAGCATAACAAAGTCATTCTCTGTTCCTCAGACACAACAATGGAAAAGATAAATAGAATTATACTTCTCAAGAAAACCTGACATTAGAAGGAAAAAATCAGGCTTCTCTGACCAAAGTCAAACTGGAGCATGGTTTAGAGGAACCTGTCACAGCAGAGCATCTCAGTTCACACGAGATAACATGCTTGAAGCTAAACTCAGCCTGGCAGTGCAGTGCTGCCCCTGACCTAACTAGCCCTGAGTGATACAGTCATGGGTTTGAACTGATTCTTCTTACATGTTCAGTCCCGGAGTTACAAAAGTAGAGCAGGCTCTTGCCGGTCCCCATTTATCAGCGCAGCTCTGCCAATAGTGCCCTTAGGAGAGACTGAATAGGGCAAAGTAGCCTAACACTGGCATCAAGAAAAATCTGCCCAGAAGCCGCTTTGCTGTGGCTATCACACTTGTGGAAATACCTCAATCCCTGGACAGCGTGAACTGCAGGTCACTAGTAGGTCCAAGAGGAGCCTCTGCTCTGGTTTACAAAAATTACAGCCAGACACAGCAAGGACATGACTGTGACTGTCAGCAGTGATGACAGACACAAGTTGGTTGCTCCTGACTTGTTGATATTCTGGGGTTATTTGTACATTTCAATTAGAAGTGCAAGTGCTCAGAGGATGGCAAGGGTTGCTTTGGAACCATCGTTTTTTTCCCTCTGCAGCTTTATAGCATCCCAGTAATACGGGGGGTGGGTTTCTTTTTCACTTTTTTTCTTCTAATGTAGGATGGAAAAGGATGAGGTAATTTGTCAGCCTTTATGCAACTGGCAGATGGATTATATTAATATCATAAGAACATATTGTTCCCAATGCCTGCTTAAAAACAGCAATGCTATATCAGGCCTGCATTCAGCAAAGTGCCAAGGCACGTGCCTGTATTTATTCTTCTTTAGCAAAGTAGTTGCGTACATACCCGACTTAATTGAAATGGACGTTTTAACTAGTGTTCCTCTGGGCAGAGGCAGTAGTAGCACATGAGAAAGTTAATTTTCTTTTCCCAGTGTATCCTTTCTGATTGTTTAATAACCTCCTCTGACCCAGCAGGACAAGTGCTACGTGCAGCTTGCTTAGAGTAAATGCACCGGCCTGGTGTTGGTATTTGAGTACATGAAAGATTATAAATAACAGACAGGACCTGCCATTATTTTGAGACATGGGAGATTATTTCAGCTGTTGAACTGTGATCTAAAGGATGTGCAAGACATCCAGTGAGGCTGTGTCTCATTCACCGAGATCCTGAGTCACTGGGAATATCATCCCAGTTCCGTTGTTCGCATACAGCCCTCGTACAGCCTCCACTATGTGCACCATCCCTCCACGCTTCACATGAAGGACAGGGTTGGGTTGTTAGTAGGTGAAATCTTGAATGCAGAACAGGCATTTCAGTGTACAGTTAACGAACAATCTGACACATCAGTACATTTCTCATGCTGCTACCCTATAAAGGCACTTCTGGTGTTTTCTACAGCTATTGTTACATTCATCTGTGCGTGCTAATCGCTCTAAGCTGCATAGCATGACTTAACAGTACTGCAAATCCTCAACTCTGTGCTTTGGAGGGACTCAGAAGTCCACAGACGAAATGATTTCTTATTCTTTTGACAGGGATCTGCAGAACATTTCTCCTTCTCCTCAGAGGCCTTGCTCCAAACAGAGCAAGCAAGATTCCTTCTTTTATCTAAAAATCACGCTGTCAACACAAAGTGCAGAAGGAAACATTTCTGACTAGATTGTATCATCCTTACTTCTACCTCTGTAGCAGCAGCAGGAGCATTTCTAATCTCTGAACTAGCTGCATTAAAATTAACACTGATTTATTGAAGAAACTATTACATTTCAGTGGCTCTGGACAGGATGCGTGGAGATCATAAGGGGCCGGAGGGAGATGAAGGGTGTCCTGGTTTGAGTGCATTGTTTGTTTTGCAAGTTGACAATTAAACAAAAACGAATGAGCAAAAACCAAGCACAGGAGTTGCTCTCTCTCCCTCTCGCACTCCATGAGGCCATTTCTGGAGGATGATAACCTGTGCCCTCAGCCAGCCTGCTCATGCCCTCTGCATTCAGTTCAGCTGTCCAATTCTGGCTTGCAAAATGGATTGAAACAAGGGAAAAAGAAAAACGCTGTTCTTAGGATTCTTCAAATTTCTCTGCCCTGGATATTTTATTACTATTATAATTTAGTTTATTTATTAATGCACAGAGAGCATGGAAAGCCTTTGATTTCTTTATGTCAGACGCTGTACTGACATTTAACTAAAAATACAAGACAGTGCTTGAAAACGTGGTTTAATGTAAGAAGTGTTGTAGTTACTTTATAACTGCAGAGCTCAAGTACACAACTCAATGCTGATTTTAGGGAACGAAGGATCCTTTAACCCTAGATAAAACAGTTTTAGGTGAAACAAAAACAGGCAGCCGAACACTTGGAAATCATTGCTCCTGCCTTTAGGAGACAGCTAACCTTTCAGAGGCAGGGACTGTGGAGAACATATTCATCAGGGAGGGAAGGAAACTGATGGATTTACTAGCATCTCCTTTTTATTTTATTACCAAAACAAACAGCTGTCTTTTTGATATACAATTCCATAGGTTGGCTCATAAGAACACGTAAGGTGAAACACTGTCAAGAGGGTGAAATGTAATCACCTCTGACTTCAGTAAGGCCAAGCAATCCACCATGGGTCTCATCCGGTGTTTTACCTTAGGTTTTCAATGTCTGTGTTCTCTACCTGTTCTTTTTTTTTTTTTTTTTTTTTTTTTTTTTTTTATTTTTTTTTTTTTTTTAATGAATTATACTCCCCAATGCCTTTTGAACTTGGTGAAGTCTTTCAAGCAAACATGCCAGGCAGGCAGTTCTCTGCCCTACAGCTGCAAACAAATTGCCCCCTGGGTAGAGGACAAATATTCAGACAGTGCTGCTTATTGCAGAGAGCCAGTGCATGCCCTTATCCATTTCAAGAGGAAGAAGCTGGTGAGCATACCATAAACCATGTACAAGTACATACAAGGAACACTTGAATGTGTATGAGCTGGGATCAGGTGCAAATCAGATCAGAAACAGAATCCACACTACTTGCTTAGCTAAACATTTGAACATGTTGGGGCAAGGTAAAAAGATTAGGGGAGAGGGAGCAAAAATTCTTAACTTGCAGAGTTAGTTCCATCCAGTTCTCACTGACCTTGTTATAAAACAATATCAATTCTCTATAGCACGTGATCCTTTCACACTTGTTTCATTCTACTGGACTTTCATTTGGAAGAACTTCAACCAAACGTTTTCTTCAAAGTGCCAGGAACCTGAAAAATCTCCTTGCAAGAGTTATAGATACCTACATATTTGACATATTTAAGGGCATGATGTTCCCTTCTGTCCTTCACAGTCCTGAGTTGGTAACAAGTTCTTCACTGAAGAGTTCACCTTGGATTGTTTCTATCTGTGGCTCCTGCCCCTCTGCTGATGCACATAACATTTTCATAGGAATTTGAAATGGGGTGTTCAAACCAAGCTAATTGTACAGTAAATGGAAAAACTTACTGCTAACAGTAAAAAAAAAATCTGATAAATTCACAAGCTGGAGAGCTTCACCTGTAGGATCTGGGTTACTTAGTTGAATTCAGAGCCCTAATCACTTTCACCTGTCAATCAGTGGAATAGTCTCACCTATGGGTCATTTCTGTCAGAGCAAGCACAGGGAATGGACAGGCACTGCAAACAGCCAAGGATGCTCATGTACCTTACTGTGACCTGTGGGGAGACAGGCTAAAAAGCAGCCAGATCCTTGCTGCATTTCCTTGTACTGATGCACTTGGCTTATAAGATATGGCTAGAGAAAGGCCCTGGGTGCCTGAGCAGTGCGGCCACCCCACGTGTGCTGATTCAGGGGCTCCCTCTGCTACTGGAGGAAATGTTGATGCATTTCACCTTCCTAGATTAATTATTTTAGAACAACTGGTGAGGTACAGGTTACGGCAGGTACCTTAGCAGACTGATAATGCAGTTGATGTCCTTTCGGATAGAGAACTGGAGTGACTGCAGGTCTCTGTCACGTCTGGGTGACCCTTCTAGCTACACAACTGCAGGATGGAGGGAAATGCTGCTGTGTGCTTCTGAGGCACCTTGTGTAGTGCCCAAACCTCTAAACAGCTGTGGGAAATGTGCAGCAGCCTGACCTGCTGCTGAAAGCAATAACTCTCATGGAAAAAGGCATCGGGCCTGCGCGCTGCCAAGTCTCACAGCTTGTTCTTCAGTCTTTTACTAATAATTATTACTCTAAAAATTCAGGATCTGTGAATGTTACAGGGCTTGAGGGCTTTGTTAGTGAGATTTAGGCATATGCTTTATCTAGGAAATCTGATCTATGGTCTTTCTTGGAGCTCGTGTATTGATGTAGTGGAGCAAATCCTTGAACAGAGCAAATCATTATTCACTTCCTTGGCTGTGGTAGGATGTTAAATACTCCGATGTAATGTGAGAAGACTAATGCTTGCTCAGGCCTAAGGTGGCAAATCCTCGTTGGTCCTTGAAGATTCTGTAGCAGCTGCCGAGAATCTGAAAAAGTTCCTCCAGGTAAAAGCACAACCCAATCAATTGCCTTATCTCTGGTCTTCCTCAGTCAGCTGGGGCTAATTAAGATAACCAGCCTATAAAATGGCCGTGGAAAGCATTTCCTGCCTCTTCTGGCTATCTGGTTTACTGAGGGTGAGTGTTGTTGTATGGGAAGCAGAGAGATGAGGCATGTTAATGCAGTCAGCTGGGGCACAGGGGAAGTTGTGGAATTCAGTGCTGTGCTAGAAACTTGCCCTCTTAATGAGGTGATCATAAAATGCCGATTCCCCAAAGCCAGCATATATTTTTGTATAGTGCTTTTATATTTATATGAGGCAGGGATGGTTGTTTTTCCACTTTCTCTGACAGCAGGCTGACCAAATACTACTCAGAGGACCATTGTGGCTGCTCTGTGCTTTCCTCCTTCCTTTGGCTGTACAGTTCTCAATTAGCTTTTAAGTTGCATTATAGATCTGCTAACAGTTGTGCAGTTAAATCATTAATTACATTCTCAGTCAGTTGGGAACTCAATTTGACTTTGGTTTGCAGTTTGTGCTCCACAGTAGATTACTTAGCTAATCCATAAGCATCTTCAGACAGTATAATTTGAAGAAGTTAATGATGAGGAAGTTTAGACAATTTTATCACAAAATAATTCTTAATTGGTATATGAAATAAAAAGGGTTTATGAAGGAGAGGGTTTTAGCTATGCAAATACCAGGCCAGTCATGTTAGGGAACAGAATGAAAGATGATGTGAGGTTGGGGGTTTTTCCTCCCAAAGAGAAAATTATTATTCTTTTCTGTCTAGAATATTAAGGGTGAGATATGGATCAGCAGAACAACTGGATTGGGAGTGAAAACATCTGGGAGTTATTTCTAGTTCTGTTCCTGAACTACTGTGTTCTAAGCAAGTTTCTGTGCTTCTGAATTCTGGTTTAATTTTTGCCCTTTGTCTTGTGTATTTAAATTAGAAGATCTTGAGCACGGTCTGTTTCTGTTCCCTATGTTTTTACAACTACCACAGTACAATCTTTATTTCAATTAGAATGCTAAGGAAATACTCTAGTGCTACCGATGAAAACATAATCAAATGCCTCAGAGCTTCTAGGTGTATTGTGGTTTCATCTTGGAATGAGGTTGGAGGCAAAGGTTTCTGCTACAAGCTTTTCAAAGGCTGTTGACTTCCTAATTAATTTAATTCCTCCAGTGTGTTCCGAGGCTGCCTCAGTCCAAACATTATCAATTTCAGAGTGCAGAGGACTGGCCTTGTTCCTGGAGATGGGTGAGCAAAGCTGTCTGGAGAGACTGTTAGCACCCTGTCTAAACACTGAGTCATAATAGCAGAAGTGAGGGGTGGAGGTTTGTAATGTCATCTGATGGTCGTTTAACAGGGAGCAGGAATTCCAAGAAGAAAATCTGAGGGGCTGGTATTTAAAGGGTGTTTTCTCACATAAATTTTAAGAACAAACATCTGCTAGATAATTGCTATCTAAGAACTCGTGAGACACTGCTGCTAGTGGTATGGTTTTGAGACAGCATTAAATGAAAACTGCTGCTTTGCCACATGTTCTCTTAGAGGGGTGACCTTAAGCTTCCTTTTCTCCCAGAGTGAAAAACAAAAAATTGTGAACAGGCCTCCAACTCATCTTGCTGCTCTAGAGAGAGGAATCACAGAATTGCAGGGGTTGGAAGGGACCTCAAGAGGGCATTGAGTCCAACCCGCCTGCTAAAGCAGGTTCCCTGCAGCAGGTCACACGGGACAGAATGATGTTAGGGAGGAATTATTTATCCCCTGAGATATGGAAGTGGAACAGAGATGGGAGTGGAGAAATTGCTGTGTGAACATGGGAGCTAGGTTCCAGTGAATGGCAATGTTTTCACTGAGGCAGGAGGAGATGATAGGTTAAACTGTGCAGACTCAGTCCCTTCAGTCCAAAAGGAAAATGGAAACAGGTTGTGCACCTGGGATGAATGGGGTGAGAACAGAAGCAGACAGGGAGGCTGAGCCGTGCAGGATTGTTGACAAGTTGGTCAGTGTTTCTGATATCCGTTATGGACCTGAGATTTATTCAGTCTGAGCAGTTAACAGCAGAGTGTGTCAAAGAAAATGGCATGGAATGTAAAGTTGGATGAAAACATAGAAACTGAACAGAGGAATTTTCCCTCCTACTTGATTTTGACTCCCCACTGTTTACTGGGACAGACCATCCTGCAAAAATATCTTAATAATTTTCCTCCATTATGTCAAGCAGCCTTGTTCCTCTTGTGCTGAAAGAGGGTGAAAGAGGTTTATTTTGTAATTATATTCATTTTATTATTATGCTAAGAAGGAAATGCTTTGTTAGAAATAGTTTTCTCAGTTTTCTGTAGTCAATTTTAGCCATGACTCTAGAGTTGACTGACTTATTAACAATGAATTATTCTCTATGTTTGAAGAGAGAAGCATTATATTTTACACTAAGGAAATGCACATTATTTCAGATTTTTCATTTTTTATTACATATCCAAAGTATTGAAAAAAGAAAAGGAAAAACCTGAAATTTTTTATTAATATTTTGGGGTTTAATATTTTTCTCTGAAAATGCAACTTGATAAAGGTTGTATCAATCTCAGTATTTGGATGATGTTGCCATAAGGAGTTTCGTTTGCTTTTCCTATTTGCAGCTACCTTTTTTTCTTTTGCCCTGCTTTTAGGAAAGGATTTGTGATGTTTACATATTTACATAATTGCTGGTATTCTGGCTGCCCAAACAACTATAGGCGCATGGTCACCTCCTTCCCTAAAGGCTAAAGGAGACTTGTGCAGGCCAAATTAATTGACTAAATAATATGTTTATCCCTCTAGTCTAAACACAACCACATGAGAAGTTTTATCTCTTTCACAGTCCGGAGAATCCATTGTAAAACCTTTCCCCTGACTAACAGCCATGTCAGGGGAACAGCTGTGTCTTCTGTCACGTTGTTGACCGTAGCATTTGGCATTTTAATGCCTGACAACAAGCCTCGTGATCTATTCCTCGATGTGTTATGCTAACAGGAGAAGCCTTCTTGGTGTTTGTGATTTGTTTGGATGCTGAATGTGTGAGGAAGGGCTCACCTGGGCGTGTTTTCTCCTGTTTCTACTTTCTCAGCAAAGAGAGAGAAACATGCACTTTGCATAAGAGTTTGTGTTTGTCTCAAACTTCCAAGGAAATGGAATTGTATATGGCTTCCTTGAAGTCTTTATAAATGGGTTGGCGCAGCACAATAAACAGAGTACAAAGGCAGCTTTATGTTCCACGTGGCAGTGATAGTAAAGTTACTGGCTTTCATTGCTGGAAGGAGGTTACAGAAATTTATCTTTAAAAGAAGAACTCGAGAAGTTAAATTCTCTCTATGCTGGATCTCTTAAACAAACAATCCTTCTTAGGAGGATTTTCTATCTGAATTGTTCCCTCTTGCTGATGAAGAGTATCTGCAGAATTTGGCTCTCCTACAAGTACAACTATGAATAATGCATGGTGACTAGAAAAGAACGGACAGCAAATAACAACAGGAAACAAATACCACACTTTGCGGGACAAATTTCCAGGTGCACAATAATTCCTTCTAAAATCTGTGAACCTCTTGGGATTCTCATATATTTTCGTGAACACCTGCAAGCAATAAATATCCTGATGCTGCATATTGCAGCTGAATTTGCTGCCTTCATTTGTGGAGGAGAAATAATATTCGTATAACTCATCTATCTCCTGTGTCAAGCTCCTGTGCTCTGCTTCTCAGTTCTGCAATTCGATGTACAGTGCAGTGGGCTGGTTTGCAGCTACCACACACACCCAACAGCCTCCAGTGGGGACTGTGCTCGGAGGTAGGGAAAGCATTGCCACAGGACCTGATTAAATTTCTAGGGACTAACGGATGTTGATAGGGCTCTGCTAAGGGTCTGATCTTTTCTCTCATTCAGGCATCTCCTATCTAAATGGTGTAAGAGAGCAATATTAGTGGGGCTTTGGGGTCTGTGCCCCACAGTGAGGATTTATTCTACCAGCTGCTGTATTTTCCCACTCTGCCATTTTAAAATGTTTTCTCTTTGGATGACGTTGATAAAGCCAGGACTGCAGTGGCTCTTGGAGTTAAGATTGCCTAGCAGATGAAACAGACATTTGTGCATCTGTGGACAGGGCCTCAGCCTTGACAAGAGATGTCTTGAAGGTAGAGGAAGGTTTCTATATTCTGTATTACCAAGATGGCATAGACCTTCTCTATGAAGAAATGCAACAAATGCTTGATTTCTTTTCAGTTGAAAACAGCCTTGAAAAGAATAGAAATTGCAGGAAAGTTATAACTGCAGAGAAGTGCTGTGCTAACAGTGGGTTTTGATGGGAAATTCAGAGAAATAGCTCCCAGGAAGGCTGAAGTTGGTAATTGAGGGAAGAGGGCCAGGGTCACCAAATCAGCAGGCTTTAATCCAACCCCAGCAATGTTGTTCAGCTGATACGAAATAACTTCTGTTAGTGTTTTCTCAGTTTGCGCTTCTGTGATTGCGTCTTCAATTTAGTCAATGAGACTATAAACCTTCACTCAGTTCAGGTGGAGCAATAGGAGGAAAGTAAGAGACAAGCCCATTTGTTTTACTTTAAACTTGTTGAAATAGACTCAGTGGAACCTTAAAGGCACGGGTAATATTGTGTAACTGAAAACAATAGATCCAAGAAAATGCCCTAAAGACAGGAAAGATGTGTGAATCCAAGGAGATGAAACCCATCTTTTTGAAGGACTTGGAGTGAGGGATACTCCAGGTCTGAACCACCAAGCACCAAAAAAAAACGAACCAAACAAAAAACCCTACGATCTTGGTCTGTATTTTTCAGTGTCCATAGGTTGAGACTTAGATGTGGACACAGTTGCAGAGTTTCCCAAGCTTGAACAGGAAAACAGGTATTGTTTCTTCTCTATTCAACTTATTCTGTCCATTTCTTTCAGAAAAAATAAAAAAGCTTCAGTTAATTCTGTCAGAATTCCTGTTTCACTCACCCTAAGGCGAGTCGATGTCTGCATGGATCAGTATAAGAAACATTTACCCACGTGTTCATGGCTTGTTAATTTACCTTTATGCCCAGGGATATTTTCATGAGGAAGCGAGTAGACCAAAGTGGCCTTTGTAGCAGATCCAAAAAGATTGTCTTGGGTTTGTTGTTTGCTTTCTCCCTCCATTAAACGCTTCAATAAAGAATGCACACACTCGTTCGATGCAGAAACTTTGTAATCCATAAGTGGAAGACCTGGAGTTTATTAATGAAGCTGGAAGCAGTGAGAAGGTGAGCCTATGGCTTTGTGTATTTTAGAACTTAAGCTTGTTGTCAATGTTAAAGGCATATTTTGGATATTTCACTAGCTAAGAAAGCACTATGGAGATGATATCCCAGGTTTCCCAGACTGAGATAAAAGCTATGGGGTTTTTTTGGAAAGAAATGCAAAAAATGCCCAATGTGAGACAAAAATCAGACTTAAATGCAAGTAAATTATTCCACGATAGTGCTTATATTGTGACCTATCTGCATTTTTTAGCCTAGACTTCTTGCTGTGTGTGAAAAAGCTTACCTGCACAGAATGATCTCAGCAGTGGGGGGGTGAGTGGAGGAGGTTATATTCTCACTTGCTGTCTGTTCCCTGTGGTCATTCCTGACACAAAGATGGACTGTGAGGAC
The DNA here is from genome assembly GCA_013396635.1 of Penelope pileata. Classification (NCBI taxonomy): domain Eukaryota; kingdom Metazoa; phylum Chordata; class Aves; order Galliformes; family Cracidae; genus Penelope; species Penelope pileata. The sequence goes on along the minus strand of WBMW01001040.1, from coordinate 76,577 downwards.
CTCCTCCTTCACTGCTTCTCAGGTGAATATCTGAACCCTGTGCTGAGGGAAATAACCTTTCCCACAAAGAAGCAATGTCCTCCTGGCAGAAGAAGAAGTGGCAACGTGTTCCTTTTAAGCTATTCAGCATCCTACTGCCCTTTCCTGGTGTAGGCCATCTATTCTGTAGCTGGTGGCTGCTCCTGCCCTAGAGCATTTGCACGTTAACGGACGGGGTGTACTGCCTGGCATAAACAAAGCAGCGGCGAAGAAAGGAAGGCACTTGCCAATGAGGGCAGATTAGTGCTGACTGGCTGTGAGCATACCTTGTAGTAAGGCAGTGTCCATGACCCCACATATTGTAATGTATTATTTCCCTTGCTTGTTTGAAGAGATAAAACTGCAGTTGAGTGGAATGAGATGGATTTTCCACGGAACACAGAAAAAAGTCACTCCTTAGGGAACAGGCAGTAGGGTGAGAAGACACGCAGATGAGAGGTTATCTTCACAGAGAAGATAACCACAGTTCAGGGACACCATTCCAGCTCCAGACTTCAATCTAGATTACAGTAAATCCAGGGACAGATTTGGTACACATGAGATCAACTGTATGTTTATTTCTGGGAAGGATGGAGCACCCAGCCTACCTCCCAGATGGGTACCTGCTTTCCAGGCACTATGCTCAAAAAGCACCAAAAGCTGTGAGGAGGAGGGCAGGTCGGTGGTGAGTGAGGCTGGGAAAGGATGGATCTTCCCTCACGAATAAAACAGAGTAGGAATGATATAATGATCTGCAGCTGCTTTCCTGGGACTTGAGCTGTGATGCTCCGAGAAAGGGGCTTCAGGTTTTTGAGGAGTGATGTGAAGCCCCCAGGAAGGTTGGTGCCACATGCACGAGACCCAAGGGAAGGCTGAGGCTAACCTGAATGCCATGGCGTGGGGAAAGGATGAAGGCTGAGGGAGAGCTGGCACAGAGAAGGAATAAATGTGGTTTTTATGCAGATAGGATGATCAACCTGCAGTAGGGAACCTGCTCTGGCAGGGGGGTTGGACTCGATGATCTCTTGAGGTCCCTTCCAACCCCTACAATTCTGTGATTCTGTGATTCTGTGATATCAGGCGTGTGAGATGATGTTTAGTTCCTTGAAGTCATCTTCGTTTTGGTAAACAGCAAGGGTCACCACAGAGCACGAATACTGCACTGCTCGCTGGCTGCTGCTCTGCAAATGTGCGGAGCTGCTTCCATTAGTGAAACAAACAGCAGCAAGGAAAGCATAGGGGCTGGTAAACACGTCTGCCACATAATTCACGGATGGTTTCCCTCAAAGTGTATATTCTTTAAATGAGACTCCTTTAAATGCAGTAATTGTAATTTTTGGTATTTTCCTTTTCAGAAAGCAATAAAATGTGATGACATTAAAAAAAAAAATCCTTATTTCTGTTGCAGTGCACAGTGTTTCTGACTATAAGTTAATGGTTTACATATTAATTTTCTCATCCCTCTGATGGGCAGAAAATTGCTTTAATATAAATGGAATTAAATTTGTCATTTTGTATCTACACAGCTTAGGTTTAGAAATTTATTACGAGCAGCATCAAATTGTTTCACAGCAATTTAGCAGGTTTTGTGGAAGGAAAATGTGTCAAGTTGGAGGCTGAGGTAAAATTTTTCTCACCTTGTAATGAATGTATGTTTTATGTTTATTGTCTAATCAATTACTTTAAAGGAGACTTGAGGAATGTAAATGTGTTTGATTCTTGTAAGTTAGGCTGCGTTTCTGAGTGGGCAGACGGATTTTTTTATTTTTTATTTTTTTGCCATTCAAATGAAAAGATTTAAAATTCACCTTTTTTACTAGGAAAACTAAGAAATGTCAAAAAGACTGGTTCAAAAATTCTCCTACAGTGCCAACAGGTGAGAGTACAAGAAGGAAAATAATTTATCTATTTGATCTAATCTGCTTTCCTTTTGAAACCTACACTCCTGTTCTGCTAATGCTGTCAGCAACTCACTCAACAGTCTGGTAGAGCATGGTCTGGTGCTGGGACGTTGTATTATCAGCCTCAGTGGGGCTGCTCAGAACCATTCCAGTGAAGTAAAAAAGTCTGATCTTCATGTTAAGTAGCTCTTTGAGTTCATCTCACCTGGTGTTAATCAGTCCTGAAACGCTTTTGTAACTTAAATCGTCTGAATGTCACAATATCAAATATCTGAATATCACCAGTAGTCCAAAGAGCCCGTAGGTGTGTTAATGCTTGAGAGGCTTTTTAAGGACAGTTTTGAGCTGGGACTGGAATTCTCCTATCTCATGTAGGATCAATCGCATCCAATAATTAATTTATAATTATTATTATTAGTTACTATTTTGCATCAAAAAACATCCTTAGGCAATGCTCTGTAAAGGACTGTATTTTGATCTCAGGCTGGAGAAAAGATGATTGCAGCAATTTCTCATATTGGGAAAAGGTGCTCCGGAAAGAAAGCGTGACTCTTCCCCCCACACCTGGCTTGGAAAATGCGGATGGGTTTTATCTAGCTTGATTCCCTGCAACATCCACTGGAACTAAGTGAGCTGGTTACATTGATTTTTGTTCTGCCTGCATGATTCATGGCATGCCAATGTGGTCATTATAATCGAGTTCCAGAATGAAGATAAGCAAGGAAAAGATAAAGAGAGAACCTCCAGAAAGCTAGAGATTAATGTCCTGGAACACTTCAGTCCTGAAGAAGTCTGTGAATGCATACGTATGGAAAAGCTAGGTCTGAGGAGCTTTGACTGTGCCTGAGTAAAAAATAAATAAAAATCGTACAATTTAATTAAGATTTGGGGAAGAATTTTGGTTTCTTCCCCTTCCCTTCTGGCCTGCTTTCCATCTCATATCACCTCCATGACTTCTCACACTTTTACCTTCTGCTATAGGGTTACAGTTAGTTTTCAGAGCAGAAAAAATGTGACAAAATTTTAAAAATGTGGACTTGGTTTCTAAATGCTTACGTCCATTTTTTAAAACAGTGACATACTGAGTTAATCTTGTGTTAGCATTGACAAGATACTCGGATTTAACTCCTCTCTGAATCAGAACATAACTTTCAGGGAAAAAAAAATCAATCCATACTTTAAAATTACCAGTGATGGTGAATCCATTACAGGTCCCCTCAATCTGCTCAATGTGCACTAATGCTCATCTTTCAATGAATGCAATTTTTTCAATATTCTCCTTAAGTTTCATCCCCCAAATTTTCAGAGGATTCCAGTTACAGCACAGAATGGATGCCCTGCTGCTTCTCAACTCATGTTTTGTCTTTAGCTTCACATCTCGCTATAACGTTTGGCTGTGGCATTTCATTGACAATCCACGTTTACTTCATTGCCGCCAGAAACTTGAAGCCTCTTCTAGGAACTGCAGTTCTGAGACAAAGCTTGCCATCCCATGCACACAGACGCCTTTGTTCCTAGATGTGTGATTTCAGATCTGGCTATAATGAAACAGAATTTATTGTTCAGCTTTTCCAAGCTTCATTTATTAAAAATGTGCCCAGTGTATAGTTCACCAATCCCTCAATCTTTACGTATTCTATGCTGTGCGAGTGATAGTTTCTTTTCTCACAAGTTACTGTTTAAAAAATGTCATTAGTCCTGATCCAAAAATGAGTCCTGCAGACCCAGGAAGAGCTGGGCCATTTGCTCCTGAGCACTGTTGGGAAGCTGATGCTAGGCTGTATGGACTGATGTGCTGACCCAGCATTCTCAAACTCATGTTATGTCACACTGTTTGATGATGAAGGCTTCTAATCTTTCAGAAATACAAATTAACACATTTAGATCTACCGAACATATGCTGTGTTGGTTGTATGTTGTTCTTAATCAAGTGGCTGCATGGTACCAAGTGAAATGCCGTACCCAAAGCTGTTACGTTCCTTAACTGAACTCATAATGTCACAGAAAGATATCATATGTATTTTTCATAAAACTGTTGATTGGCATTAATTATTTCAACTTTTATTAGCTCTTTATTGAGTCCTCTACCACTATTCTGGCCCAGGATCAATGGGATGCTGATAGACCTGTAATTATGCTGCTAATTGCATTTACATTTTTCAAATAATTTTTCTAAACTCCTGGAGATTCCTGAGGAAAAAAAAAATGTTTAAAAAAGTATGGACGCTTCACATTTTCTCAGTGCTTTACATAATTTAAAAAAGTTGATATTTTTGTATATAAAATACACAGTATTTTTTTCTTTTTTTTTTGGCTTTCATTTGTCCTCATCTCTGTTCTGCTTTTTTCCTCCCTTTTTTGCTGAAATGTTACCATGTTTACTGTAGAGAATGGGCTGGAAATAGAATATACAGGAGATATAGCAAAAATTTATATATATATAACAATTTATATATAAAATGTATACATAAAAACTTGATGTATATTTGTTTTTCAATGTCAATATGTTAACCTCTTTTAATTTCCATTAATTAGAACCTGGAAAGTTAAAATATTGAACAATCACAATGTGAATGTAATTTTTCAATTAAAAAATGGCAATAAGTCAAAATTATTTTAGTTTCTTTAATGCAGGCTTAGAGAGCTAGAGCTTTCTTCTGCAATTCCTGACTGCCTTACAGAAAGGAAAGCACAGGTAGTTCAGTTGGTCAACAGGGGAATTTAGCTCGGTGGCCCTGAAAGCCTAGAAGCAATTCAGTTTTAAACTGGAAGAGGGTAAATTTAGATTGGATATGTTGAAGAAATTTTCCATGTTGAGGACTGTGAGACACTGGAACAGTTTGCCCAGATTAGTGGATGCTCTGTCCCTTGAAGTGCTGAAGGTCCCGTTGAGCAGGTCTTTGACACCATGATCTAGTGGAGGATGTTCTGCCAGCAGCAGCAGGGTTGAAACCGGGTGATCCCGAAGGGTCCCTTCCAACCCAAACTATTCTGTGATTCTATCTGAATCTATGACTGCTCTCCCCCTCATCTAATTCCAAATGTGCTCTGGATTATAGTGTTTGTCTGTTAGAAGAGAGTCAGGCTGGAAAACCTGGTGCCTCAACAATCCTAGTCTCCAGATTCTCGTGTCTAACAAACACTCATCCCGGATGAATCCTTATGGCAGGAAAGGGAGGCACCCAGAGAAGTGTTTTGAAAGCAGGAAAACAGATGCCTGCAAAATAAAATGTAAATATTTTGAGACAAAGAGATACTCAAATGTCCTAAAAGAACCACAGAAGAGTCTGTAATATTTATTTGATAATAAAGTGAGGAAACGTACAAGGTTGAATGAGATTTTAATCCTGTTGTGGAAAAATATTAGATGACAATAAGCTATAATACAAAATATATATGGGTACAGCCTGTCTCAGAGCTTGCTAAGTGCTTTGGTTTTTACACCATCTGTGTGCTGCTATTTTTATCTAACTAAGGATTTTGTTTATACATCTATATTTAGTACATTGAAAAGAGAAAAAATAGATAATGATTTTGTTTTCTATTTTCAAATGAGCCTAAGACAAGATCCCAAACTTAACGTGGTAGAAAAATTGAGCTGGGACAGATCTCAGGGCAAGATTGGCAATGATTTGCAATATAAGCATGTGGTATTCCTCCAAAGGAAATACCGATAAAATCAGCAAGAGAAAAAAAATCCTGAATTCTCCCAGTATTCAGGTGAAGTGGCTAGAAGACAAGAGGGATGCAGGATCCTCACAGATGCCCATGGGGCTGGTATCTTAAAAGGTGGTCATGCTGGATTGGAAGGATGAGGAAACATCTGGCCCTGGTCATCAGAATATGTCATTGAAGCTCAGTAGTGTGAATGCATTTTGACTAAGATTAGGAGAATTCACTCATACAAATTGAGAAATCAATGACACTTGCTGTCTTCCTTCCATGGGAAAGGAACTAGCACTCATTTTCAACTTATCGTTGTGTAGGAAATGAAAACCAAGGTTCACAGCTGTTTTTCTGACACAGACATAATACTGTGAGCTGTTTTCTGTATAAGCCAAGTCTTCGTGCGATGAGGTGATGGGCTATGGGAGCAGGGAGACATGTGCTCCAAGTTCCTCTGCACGCTTTCTATTGACATGGGATAAATCTTAAATAATTCTTAAATAAACTTCTGTATGCCTAACCTGCTAGGTGGCATTTGGAGGAGAAAGGCCAAACAAGGTTCTCAGAAGATTCGTGAATTGAGTCAACATTATTTTTCGCATACCGATTTTAATTGACCGAGTACATGTCCCAACGTTCTTGTCTCTTAGGTGTTTTAGATTTTTTTTCTTCCTTTATGCACTTTAAACCTATTTTTCAGTCAGAGTTTGGCAGGATGTACATGCACTTCTTTGTCCGCCTAATGAAACCAAAGACAATTTTAGCTTAAACTGATTAGGAATAACATGAAACTAGACATAAGAAAAAGGATCGAGGAGGTGAGATTTGTTCTGTAAGCTGCAGGCCCGTGATCAGGGGTAAGCATTTGTTTCCACTGTGGGGGTGACTGGAATGCTTGACAGCACATCTGCTCGGGCAGGTTAGTTTAGTCTTGATTTAAGCAAAGCCTGGCCTGTGCTGGGATTTTCTGGGGATTTTATTAGCAAATCTTTCTTGCAGTCCATGGTTTTCACTGGTTTTCTGCTCTTACATTTATACCTGGGGGAATATCTCTGAAAAGATCTGGTTTCTTTCTCCTAAAATATCCTGTGACAGCAGTATAAATTAAAAACTTATTTGTCTGATTTCTCTGAGAAAGTATTGCAGAATGCTAAATGAATGGGTTTTTAACTCTTACTGCTCTCTGAGGTTTCCCTCCAAGCGTGCTGGTACAAGTTATGATGGGTGATTATGGTCAGAGCCTGTGCAGTACCTGTGTTGCCAAGACATAGCCCCTTGGAGAAGGTGGAGGGCTCAGTTTTAACTCTGCTGATGTTACTGCTTGATACTGGATCCTAAAAGACCCTGGAGTCACAATGACAGTTGGGATAAGAATAAAGAATGAGACCATATGGTACTTTTATATATTATAGGATGCAATTGTGAAACTTGGCATGTCTTTGTGAACTAAGAACGCTGGGAGATAAGAAATCTTGCATATCTAACACAAGTCTGAAGCTCACATCTCTGCTAAAACTGTTTTGATCTTATCGACAAACTTATCTCCATAGTATGCTGCAGAGCTGTCAGTTTTTGGTGGCATATCTGCAGAAAAGCTAAAGTTTTGGATTTCAGGCCATCACAAAACAGAATTTTGCCACTGCTGAGCTGAGTGACAGATGACTTATTTAGTTCTTTCTGCACAGCTTGGTGCTTGTGACCTCCCATAGCATGGACAGCTGCCTATCTTTTAAAACTACCAGCCTCTCCAATCTATTTTGTGTGCCTCTGTGAAATGGGATTAGATGAGTGGGAAATGCAATGTATTATTTTGTAGAGACCATTTTCAGTATTTAGCTTGTATGCAGAGACAGAAATATCTTTTGCATAAAAAGTGGTTCAGACTTATAGGGGTGAAACTACCTGTATGGAAAAGGAAAGGGAAAAGGAAAGGGAGGGAAAGAACTTAAAATTCAGGGTTTTGAAACAACCTCTTCATTATGACAGATGAAGCAGGATCATGAACAGGAATCAATGAACTGGCTTGTTCACCGTATTAACCATATGCAATAGAAAGGCATCAAAATGACTTCTTGATAAATCATTCATACCTTATAAATGCATTTGCATCGCTTTATGCTGATACATAAATGCATGAGCATTTAATTTAATCTGATGTCACTCTCCAGCCCTAGTTCTGGTCTCCCAAGCCCCTACAGCTGCTGTGAGACAGGGCAAATGCCATCGACCAGGGAGGAATAAATGGCAGAGCTTATTTCTAGAGCAGGTATAATTACCATTGTATGTGCCAATTAATATTAGATTAAAAAAAAGACATCCTCCAAAGGAATCTATTTATTATTTAAAAGCCCCCCAGGGTATCTTCTGACATGGATTGGTGATATGAGGCATGAAAGCAGCTGAAAGCAGACAAACTGTTAAGCAGCATTTAATCCTTTATGCATGTTTTATACATAAACAAATTGGAATGTGTAGATCAATGTCCTCCAGCTGTTTTTCAAACCCCATTCTGCCTTCATTAAAGATTTAGGGAGGAAGTTTCCAAACATAGATAAGATATTGGGAAAAACAGGATAGGATTTTTTTCTATTTTTTCCCTGAGAGGTTTTCTTACAACCACCGCTGCCTCTCGCTCGAGTAGCAGTACCCTATAAAGTGTTCCTTTGCCACTGCAGCCTGCACATTAAATCCTTTATATAGTCATGTCTTTTAGTGCTGAGTCCCGTTAATTAGACAAAGGATATAACTCCCTGATAAAATGTCCTAAGAGAGAGCCAATTTGGCCACCTCAAGTTCACATGGGAGTCATAAAATACCAGGATCGAATCAATTCAATGTAAACTAGGCCTATTTTCAATAACATAGTGCTCTATGGCTCTGTGAGCATTTATTCTAACAGCCACAGTGAGAATTCATTGATTTAATCAGGAGGAAGGGTGTTCAATTTTACTCCTCCTCGTCGTTAGAGGTCTTCACTAACGGGGAACAATTTGGTCTCAAGACTGAGGTGGAACAGAGCACGATGAAGCGAGGATGCTGGTGGCCTGCTCAGTATTTCAGGTCAGCTTTGCAGTTACCTTGCTGTTCTTCCTCCATAGGTCTTTCCTCAGCTGAGGGCTGAACTTCTATCCCAGCCTGGGGGCACATGTGGGTTTCAGAGCAGGGCGCTGTCCTAGCTAGGTCTCTGTTACAGCTATCAGAAGGCTTTCAGAAATGAATACCTTTTCCGTGCCTTTGTCCGTGTTGTGGTAAGCTTCACCAGTCACACTGACTGTAAGTCCCCAAGGCTCCCTTTGATGCTTGTGTGTAACGTGGTGACCTGCTGAGATCTCCTGGCAAGGCGGAGCCTTGTTTCCCAGCTTCTTCATCCATTAGCACATACCTCTGTCTTCACCACATCTCGTTATGGACAGCTCGAGTTTTCTGTATTTACTTTCTAGATGTGTGCATGCTGCAGATATTAAGCACTATCCTGAAACCACTGCTAGGAAATGTGGCTATCTGAGCTCTGCGCAGTGTCATCCCTTCCTTCTGTCATACAGAGCAGCGTCTCTACCACATTTCAAAGCTGGCATGAATTTCAGAGTCAGATCCCTTACCTGGCTACTACCTGCAGCTAGTTAAATGGGCTGCCACGATGCCAGATGGGTTTGTTTCTCACTTTGCTATTACTTGGCTCTTTCAAACATACCGAACAGAAAAACGCCCCTTCCACAGCAAACAACGAGCTGGGGTTTCCACTCTGTGTGCCTTGAATTTAGATTTCTGGGACTTGATTATTTAGAAGTGTTTGCGGCAGTGCTATAAAGTCAGCGAGTCTTGCAGATGTTCAGAAGCTGTAAAAATCACACACACACACACAAGCATCCAGAGACCTGCCAACTTAAAGGCCTCTCGGCAGCTGCTGTTAGATGCCGCGCTCGTTTACCCTTTACTCCTACACTAAGGTTATTACTATTTAGAATTAAAATACAGCTGCTGTGTGTTCCAGACCTGTGGGGCCGGGATTTTGGAATGGGTGGGTCCTGTACACAGAAAGCTTGCAGAGCACTGTGTGCTGAAAGGCACTGTATAAATGAAAGAGATTATTAGAGCACACAACATGTATTCTGTGTTCCCAGTGCATAAGCACCCCAGCCTTCCTAGCTGGAGAAATTAAAATGTAAACACAAGATGCTGCTTTGCTACATTCACATCTGGTGTTGTGGCTGGTGTTTTCCTGTGAATATTTTGAAAACAGCCAGATTGTTCGGAATAAAATTGCAAATACCACATCTGCTCCCTGAGGCCTCTGAGAGTCTTGCACCGGGATGAAGGCAAATAAAGGAAACTGAGCAGCACTTGATAATATATCAAGAAATACAGGAAAATTTAGTCATAAGCACTCTCACTGATTTTACATTAGGAAGACAATTGCTTTCTGCCAATACAGGTTGCGTACCTGAAATCTACCAAGTATGAAATTTCATGACCTTTATTGTATTCCATCTATGTTTGAGAAATACAATTTGCAACTCAATTATCTAACTCCATTTGAGATGTAGAAGTAAGAATGCACATTAGCTGGAAATTCTGGGCTCGTTGTCTTTTACTACAAGTTGCATCAGAACATTTTTACTAAGCAGTGGAAAGTACACGTCTCTATGTACAGTTACAAGAAATAATCACTGAAGTGCTTTCTTGGAGTTTCCCACTGGCTAGGACAGTGTTGATAAATGGAGAATTTACTAGCAAAAAAAAATAGATTTTTAATTTGTCCTGCATTGTTTGCTGATTTGAGGTCAGAAAGTTGATCTGTCTTCCAAATGATCTGCAATGCTGGAATTCCTTCTTTTCTTGACTTCCTCCTGCTTCTAGGCTGCGAGGATGCCAAGCTAAAACCAGGTAATTTATAGATGCCTCTTCCCACTCTTGTCTCAGGTCTTTTTGCAATAACCTAAAGTTCCAAGAATAAAAATGTAATTTCTTACAGATCTCCTAGCAGGATTTTTTTAAAAAATAGCTGCCTGTAATTCTCCTCCCCACGGTGTGAAATCTTCACCCCCTATTTACCAGTGATATATCTGGATATCGCTGCTTGCTTGCAGGGCTATTAATAGAAGGTGGCTTTGGCTGAACCTTCGTGAGAAGAGTGATAACAAAATCTTTCCTGTCTGTAACTGTGAAGATGCTTATAAACCCATGTGCGTGGGTTTGAATCCTCACCATCCTCTCAGCACCGGTTAGTTTTAAAATTGCCAACATCATATCCGCTGCGGTTGAATCCAATAGACCAATGCAGAAATTAGAACAACCAAGCTAATGAGTGGTCCTAATCACAAGCTAACCACAGCTAGCACTGTGCACTGCGCTGGCTCAGTGTCACTGGGAGGACCCCCTGCTGCCAAAGTGACCCAAAGTCGTGATGAGTTTAGGGACTCTGCTTATGGATGTGGGCAGTTCTAAATTTGAGCCTAGATGTCCATTCAAAACCACTTTGGGTACAACATATTGATATTAATACAAACCACAAAGGGTTCAGCCAATTTTCAGAACTGATAGATGAATAGGGCTTTTCTCCAGTTGAAGTAGCTGCAGATCTGCCCTTTGTGGTGTCTTCTTGACTTTTCTTTTTTGGTAGAACCCATTTTTCAAAGTACAAGTAAACTTGAACAAAAAGATAAAGCGAAAAGGCCATGACTGATATGCCACTTTCTTTGCAAGTGGCCAAATTCCTTCACTTAAACACTGGTCTCCAGCTGTGGGTTTGCAGATTTCTGTTCCTGATAACTTTTATTATGACATTTATTTCCAGTGTCAGATAGTTTTCTTCACCAAAATGTCTTTGTTTCTTCATGGGTTTCAGTGCATGTTGTTGCATGCCAGAGTTAGTTCATGAACAGTGCAGTGTTTTCTAACAGCAGTTGGCTTGATTGCACAGGCTGTCGGTTGTCAGTTTGGCTTTTCAAAGCAATAGAAAACAAAGAAAAGGAGTGCAAGATACGTGATCCAGTAATTGTTATTTGAGGTAAATAAACACAAAATGGCCACTAAAAATAGATATGTATATATAAATTCAACAGACTTTAAAGTCTATTAATGATCAATTCTTTAAAATGGTCACCTACTTTTACCCAAAAGCAAATAAGCAAGTGAAGAAAAACACTTTCTGTACTACTGCTGCAGTGCTCTACTTCTCTCTTGCTGGGTAAGATGATAATTTTTCCAGTGGTATTAGAGTGTCTCTTGTGGCAATTCCTGGTAATTATGATATAGTATGAACAAACCTGGAAAATGTATAGAGAAATGATCACAAGATTTAAAAATCACTGTTGAGAGCAAATGTCATAAGAAGGCTGCCAGACAAGTTGCTTATATTCCTTTGCCTCTCCTATCTTGTTTAGAGACAAAGAATGTGAGGGTTTTTTAGGTAATTTGCAGGGCTTTTCCTAGGGCCATCAACTGCGGGAACAGTCTCTGTATGGATCTAGAAGTGGGTGGATAGCTTTGCAGTTCAGCCACTGTATATTTACGTGGGCCCATTGGAGGGGAACAGGAGCCAATGTGTGGGAAGGGGGTAGCACACAACCTGCAGATAGATATGCAGATGCAGCCATCTCCAAAATCATCCTTCCCTGATTCATGGCGACTATACAGGCTTAGGAGTTTTCCTCTGAAGCAAACTACTGAAGCAACGGCGACATAAAACCAAAGGGGAAAAACGAAAAACAAGGAGACAACTCTGGCAGAGTTATGGGAAGCGAAGGACCTCCCTGCCTGTGAGTGTGACTGCCTAGCCCAGCCATACAATTCTTACTTTTGTAAAGAGCATCTTCTGAAATTTCATGAGGTAAACACTTCAGTTATTAAACTAAAATTGTCTTTTAACTATAGAAATGGAAAAACTGTTTGCAGGCCTGAGGACTGAAAGGAATACAAACCATCACTGAACTTGCTCCATATTGCAGCAGGGCACAGACACCTAGCTGCCTTTGGCCCCAGGAAGCGTATTGTTATCTCTGGTACGTGTTCTGATTCTGCGGTTCCTTTCTGCTTTTTCCTTTGCTAATTCTAGTCTTTACTATGAAAGTCATCATTGCTATACTAGGCTAAATGGCAGCTGTAATGAAATGAAACTAAAAATTATATAAACTTTATAAAAGTGAGAAAACAACTGGTGTTATCACATCCTGTTTGAGCTCTGCCTTCTCGGCCAGCACTCCGTTAAGCTGCCTGTCGTCTGAGCAGCATGTTTCAGTGTCGGTCCCCTTCAAAGTGCGTTATCTGGCATAACAAACCCAGAAAGCTGGACCTATTGGTTTGTTGCAAGAACTACAACTCTTCAGTGTGATGTAAAACTTAAAACCAGAATTGAAGAGTCAAGCGTTGTCGGCAATATATATTTATTCAGTAAACTCAAAGATAATCTAACTTTTGAATAACTGCTTTCAGACACAGAAATGAAGCAGTTTAAATGTAACTGAATGAACCTCAGGTGATGAAAGAGAATATACAAAAGCAAAAAGCATCAGGGAGATAATTTCAGCTAATAAAACTAACTTTTATAACAGCTGTAAAGTAACCATTTCAGTGAATCAATATTAAGACCTAGTATTTATGACAAGATAATAGTTAACATTTTCAAGTTCAATGTGCTGTACAGACAGTAACTGCTGCTTGAAAGAACGTGGAAGGCAGGAAAACACATATTCTTGTGATTTTTAGGTTTTATAATTAGAGATACTAAGAGATACAATCAAAGTGGTTTGCCCGAAACCAAAGAAGAAAAGTCAGTGGTTGAATGAGGTCTAAAAGCCAGGGCTGCCTTATTTCTACTTTTGTATTCTTTCTTACAGGCCTCTCTACTTATCTTTTAATAGAAAAGCTATTATAAAATATTGAAGTAGATAGTTGTTCCAGCTATCCCTTCAAATGATTCAGCTGCACACATTCCAAGTGCAAGGAGTGTGGAATTCTGGCCTCAGGAAATACCCAGAAAAGATCAGAAATAATCTGCCACCGTATTATCCCTTTTGGTGCTTGTTAGTTAAAGATTCATCTCACAACTTTTCTTAGCTGTAGCTTTTCTTACTGTAGATTCTAAGTGGTGTCACTGGAATGCCTCTAATGGTAACCAGCATGTTATATTTACCTCCAGTATCACCAAGATACTTGTTTCATCCAAAAATTCACCTGTTGTTGGACACAAGAAAGCACAGACAATTTCTGTGATTCTACCTCAGTGTCATAGACTTGTAAAGCATCCTGCGTTTAGGACTTCTCTGAGACCATAGGAATAGCAGCCCTTCTTCTGCATCAACTCTTGGAGTCACCAACAAAGCCCAAGAGGGTATGGATTTCCCATCTGAAAATCCCCGTGAAGCCACTAAAAGCAAAGAAGGATGAAAATAGCACAAGGAAGCTTTTACTTATGCAGCAATCCATTGTAATATGATGAAACCTGGACTCATCCTTCCCACAGTCAGCCTTCTCTGTCTGGGAGGTGTGCCCTATCAAGCCTTCCTTGGCAAATGGAAGAGTTAGTATGCACAAGAAGAGGAGGAGGAAAGTGAGATCTGGCTGCAGCTGGGCATGATGAAACACATCCAGCCTGAGCCAGAGTTAGGGACACGCATCTGGTCTGCCTGAAAGATGTCTAGTCTGAGCCTGTAAAACAAGCTCCTATAGAAAAAGAAAGGCATTATGGAGAATGAACCATCACATTTAAACGAGCTGTGTATGGTTGATGCAAAGACTCTCCCACCACGGCTCATCTCTCTCTCGAATCAATCAGCAGAAAGTGGCTGACTATTAAGCATTTGCACTTAGATGTGACAAACTTGAAGTGAAGCATTTGCCTTCTGGAGACATTTACACCATAAAGCAGATCCAAATTCAACAGCTTAAAGAAAGCTTTGACTCTTGGCAACTCTGTAGTCTTTAAGAAGTGTAATTCACATCTAACTTGGCTCTTTCCACACGTGTTTAAAGTTCCTACTCGCTTTTTCACCTTTCACTTGGTCTCTCTTGCAGCAGTCAAGCTGCCTTCATAGTTCCCAGGTGCAAAGCAGCTTGTAGCTTTTTCTATTCACTGCTCACTATTTCCTTTTGAAAACACTTCAGAAATCTTTTCCTTCTAACTTCAATAAAAAATGAGCACCCCCTGGAAGAGAACGTAAGTGGCGTATGTTCCTTAAACTAGAACTCCATTCTGTCCAGCTTCATTCAATCCAAATAATTTCTAGAGGAAGTCTGGCGCTACTGAAAATAAAAATAAATAAATAATAATAAAAAAGAGCATTAAAAAGATAAATAAGCCTTGACTCTGTTTGAATTGCTGAATGATTATTCTTGCTTTTTATTCTGCATCTTTATTGTCGTTACCAAAAAAGCACAAATTGTATTATGAAATTATCTTGTTCATTCAAAGGTCTCGTCAGCTTAAGCTTTTTCCATAAGCAGTTTCTTAAAGCAAGAGATTACACTTTTTTTCCTTTCTCTCTCCTGTTTCTTCAGCTAGTCTGAAGGATAAACAAGTTTTAAAATTGAATATATTTTGAAAGCTGAGTTAGGAATTTGCATGTTTATTGGTTTTGTTGTTGTATGTTCTTGGTTGTTTCCTCTTCTTCATTATAAATAAGTTCCTTTTCTGTAGTTATTTATTTATTTATTTATTTATTTGCTTGGCTAGCCTGGCTTTTTTTCTTATCACAGAAAAGCTTGTAACCTCAGGCTCTTTTTCCTGTTGCTTTGGTCTTTGGTCTTCTGACCTGTTGAATAGGGAAATTTTAGAAGTGTTGTCCAACAAGAGTAAGAGACCTTCCTCTCACTAAACTATTGAGGCTGAGTTAATATACTTCCCCTGCTCCCTTTTGACTGGTATTCATTTATATTTAATGGGAAAAGGGAGAGAAGTATTTCACGTTTCAGATACAGAAGCTAGCAATGAATTGAAAAAAAAAATAGAAGAAGAGCAGAGGAAAAGAGCATCGTGCAGTTCTGTGTTCCTCTGTGTTTCTGCTTGCTTCTAGGTTCACTTATTTCTTATTAAGAGGAAGAGTAGAAAGTGTCCATGGTAATGATGCCAGCTCTATTTATGAGAGGCTGCAGAGAGCACTTGGCCCTGAAGGATATGAATGCTTTGGGAATAAGGTTTTCTTCCTGTTAGATTCATATTTCCAATGCCTTGTGACTGATTGTCTTTTCTGACCTGAAAATTGAGAAACACCAGTGTGGCTGGCTCAGGAATTGTTCCTTGAAACAACGTTGTGAGGAAAGGTAGGATTTCAAAATCTTTACTTTCTGATCGATGTAAGCTTGATGGGTGAAATAAATAACTGGCCTCAGCCCTGTTATTTGTGGTCAGTATCCACAGGACTGACATCAAAGGGCCATTACACCACCTAAACCTGGTGCTTGACTACATTTGAGATTGAGAGTCTTTGCTTATCGCTGCAGTGGTTCATGTTATGTTCACATCTTGTTGGTTTTTCTCTTACTGTGTGGCTGGAACTTTATCTTGCATTCAAATTCCTCATGTGGGAATCTGCACTTTTCCATGGTTATGGTCTGAAATTGGTTTAGACTTAAACTAACTTTTGTTTCTAGTTTTATGTCTGATTTTCCACATAAGCAGAGAAAAGTGACACGGTGCCTTCTGTCTTTATTCTGCTTGGGCTGCAGGTTAATCAGCTCTCAGAATGTCTCTGCTTAGGGGATCTTTCTCAGGCCACACTGCATTGAGTTCCTGAATGACCACACTAACATTTTTTCCACTCATAGACTTCCTTCTCTGAGGTCAAAGACAACTTTTACCTTAAAACTTCCTCATCTCTGCTGAGGCGAATGATCTCCCTAAGGGAAGCAAAGACATTTACAGGCCTCAGAGAGTTAAATCACACCAGTTTCACGAGTGACTGTGGAAAGGAAATGAAGGCTTTACTGCTTAATTCACTATGAAAAAGTTTTCTGGAAAGAAATATCCATGAACCTTAAACTTCAGTTGCAAAACCAACCACATACAAGAACATTTCCACATTACATGATTGTGTATGGACAGTGAGTGGAGAATGACATTTCTAATTCAAATTGCAGGGGAAACTGAGTGGGCAGAACACTATTGCCTGGATTAGAATGTGTTTCTGTTATCAGTTATTAGTTTCTAATGCCACAAGTTTTGTGTACACACATATAGAAACACATATAAACATGTGGAAAAATATTGGAGCCATTTCCTTCAACATTCAATAACGAAATAAAGTATTTGTTCCAAGTTATGACTCAATGTATAAATAACCATAAGGCTTCCTTAATGCTCCCAGTTCTCCCAGAAAAGTTGGCTAATTCTACAAGCAAACTAAACTTTTTGTGACTATTGAGAGTTTGCTCAAACTTTCTGTAGTTTCACAATGTTAATAAAGCGGAGAGGAAAGTGGGGAGTAGATTTATTTTTAACAGCACTGAGTCTGAACAAAGAGAATAAGCACATTTGCTATTGTTTGCAGGCTTTCTTAATATACAATACATTCAGCCCTAAAAGATGTGCAAAAAAACTCAAAAAATAATGTTAAAAAAGACATTAAGGTAAAATATCTATCAGATCATTTCATTCTCCCTGTAGGAAATCTTTATGTGCACCTCTGGTCTCATATTGCTATCAATATTATGTCTTTGTTTATATATGATATATTTTTTAGGCTTTTGGGTTGATTTTTTTTATGCTTATTTTGGAATTTATGATATATAGGTTACAGTAGTGTCATTCTGAGTTTCTTCACTCATTATTCTATAAAAGAGTCCTGGAAGAGCATTATATCTCTTGCTTAGTATTTGTTATGCCTAAAAAATAAATTATGACAGTTATTGAATTATTAAAACCATGACATTTTCAGAAACTGAATCTGATTCTCTCCAACATCAAGGAACTTTGCCCAGGACCCTCAAAGGAATTTAGGCAACAAAATTCCAATTTCACTGACAAAGCTGACTAGGTTTTATCCAGCTTAGTTGTAATGAGTAATGGATTCACAGTCTCTTTAGACTGCCTAAAATATTAATCAGAATTATTTAGTAGATATGGCTTGTGGTGTTTTAACTTCCTCTTAGTCAAGACAGTTTCTGTTGCAGTCCTTCTTCATTCCAGATTATATGCATTAACTCCAGAATGTAAATATTCATCTAATTTTGAGACATTTGGCTAAGAAATTTGTCTGTGCAACAAAAGGGGGACAAGCTGCAGAAGAACATCTTTACCTCCTTAGCATTTTTAAAATTTTGTAGTTCTTCTTAAATTTGTGTAAAATTTTCTAAGTCAAATTGTTTTGTTTCTCTGAAATTACACCATATTTAGAAATTCCTGCAATTGTAGTTTTTAAATAATTGTGTGTTCAGAATAGGAAATTTTTCCTTCCAATCAAACACAGCACTTCAGTCTGCTCAAAGAGAGTTAACTGACTGTCTGGTTGTATTAATCAGGTTTCAGAACTATTGCTGAGCCGAAATCTACGGGAGTTTGGAAGTCTCTGCTCACTGGTGGTGCTGCTGAGGAATGTAGGTTTGCTGAGGAATGTAGGTTTGCTTGTTAAGCTGTGTGTGAGATTCTTTTCCACATGCTAGCACGAGTAACAGTAGAGCTGAAGGGCTGAGGAGTCCAGCCTGGGCTGTGAAAAGTACCCAGGATCCTACAGACTTCTAGACATGCTGATTTCCATGGGCTGTATCCATTGCTACTGGTACTCACGCTTCTGTTTTTAAGTCATTTCTCCAAGACCAGTGTGTCTGTACAAGCTTCTCTCTGATCTTTTCATTATAAGATTGATTTACATGGGCAGAAAAAATGAACTTGCAGACTTGAGCTTAGTACCTCACTGTATGAAGTCCTTAATGTCTCATTCCAACCCTTGTTTTGAAAATACATATTTATTTTAAATAATATATTGTTTGCTGCAACAGTTGAAAAATTCCATATGTTTGCGTTAGGCTCAAGCAGCACAACCCTGTAGATGACAAGGTCAGTGCAGATCGGTTGTCTTCCACAGAGTACTTTTTAGGTTATAACTGACATTAATCCTTAGTGTGCCTCACCTCCTTGCTGATTTATAGATATTTTTCTATCCTAAACTTTTCTTCCTCTGCCTGTTAGTGCTGTTAAGGAAGCAGTTGCTTACTCAAGATGACTTCACAGTTTTGGTAAAGGGGCAATAATGATCTGACCTGTCTGTGCCAATATAAGGTACTGCAGATCCATTGACTGCATAATAATAATGAGGACATCTGAATACCCACTGGTAACTAACTGCTCCTTGACTAATGTAACTGCTCTTCCAGCACATACAAGTTGTTAGACAGAAGACATGTTTTTCTCATTATATTAGCCACAAAGACAGGGTGAAAAAGTAATCTTTGCAATAAAACATAAATAGCAATCTTTTTATGAAGACCAGGAGAGATGTTCATTCTTGGTTTTCAAAAGGTCTTGTAGTGTACTATGTGATGAGAGAAGTAAATGGTTTTAAAGAAAATCACACACAGGAGAAAGTAGCTGTGTTTAAATTCTTATTTTTCACGTGTATTTGACAGAAAAGAATAAGTGATGCAGTATTTGCTTTGTACATTGCTCCTGGTTCTGATGCGTTGCATGGAACAGACCCTCACATAACACACTGGTGTCAGTAACTGCATGTACATGGCAGCAGAGAGGTTGCCCCAAGGCCAACTCTGTTCCCCATTAAAAGTGTCCTTGGAGCCAGATTTGGGGAAGACCAGGTGCATGCTAGGCAGGAAGGAAGCATTATGATTTTAGAAGGGACTCGAGAGTGTACTTGTCCCTGAGGTAGACTGACCTGTGCCCCTTGTAGTTGTTTGGAGCTCTTTCATGCATTCCATCTGTTGTTTTGGTAACCTTATTGGTCCAACGTTAGGCAGATCAGCTGCCCCAAATCACTCTAAGTTAGCCTCATCAGAAAGTTTAGGCTATTGACAAGAAGAATGTAGATACCTAGGACATATAACAAGGCCCCAGGATGTTCCCTACTCCAGGACCAATGGAGATAGATGTGCACACAGCTAATGTGGATTGGGAAGAGCCAAAACCAGCCTCAGGCTCAAGCGTTGTTGTATGTCAAGCGAGGAAAGGAATTTTCCCTCCGGCTGCCAAAGAAAGTTTGTGTTTCTCACTACAAAAAATTTTCATGGGACTGAGGTCTTTCTTTTCACAGTGACAAATTTAGCATCACAAAATAGGATTCTGTTGAATGACTGTTGTATTAGAACAAATAATTTGAACAGAAATGGATTAGGCGACAATCAAAATTAAATCTCTTCCCAACAACATACGAAAATATTTTAAGAAATCTTTTCTAGAGTTAAAATACAGATAGAGCTTACAGCATCTCCTTTATTTCTTAGTACTTTATGTTACATGTTTAGAAAAGAGGAAAAAAAAAACACCACAGAAGTGATTCCATAAAACAGAGGCTGTCTGAATGATATCAGCAAATACAATTCCTGACTTTCCTTGCTCCTACACTTCACGTAGGTTAATTCAGTTACTTCTGTCACTCCTTGTGTGGACAGCAAAAACTAAAGGTCTGATCCTGCCACTGAAAGCAAAATCATATTCACAAATAAAGGATTCACATAACTTACATTGTCCTTGTCCCACACTTTCACCTACGAAAGTAACTTTTAGATGCAGAAAAATAACTCTCAACAGCTGCTCAGCGGCTTAAAATCTCGGTGTGTCTTGAGTATGACTTCCATGGGGATAGCACTCCTAATTCCCTCTTCATGATGAAGGAAAACATACAAACTAGTGAGCAAAGATCATCAAATTCCCCTCATTTCTTACAAGAGGCCAGAAGGAGATGCCAGGAACAGAGGACAGACTATTGCTCTGAATTGATGTGGCTGCGTAAGTGCCAGATGAAGAGGCTTCGAAAATGGAGCTGTTTGTTTATCCTGACAACGCTGTGTATTCTCCACTTTACCTCATACAGATAAAACGTGACTTTGCTCTGGAATTTCATGGTGAATCCTGATTTTCTAAACTTGTGAATGTTTATCATCGCTGTCGTTTAAAATTTGGGGTTACTCTGAAGGGAAGGAAAGCTGCAGCGATGTTCCTTGTTACACCTTAAGAGATTCAGGGGTAGGTACTAAATTTGACCTGTGAATTTTTTATGGTGCTTTTAAAAGGTCACTTGCTAGAAGTATTGCCCTTAGAAAATCCCTTTATTTATTTGGCATGCTATTGCATTATTTTTTCTCCACACTTAGCTTTTACAGGGCAATCTGAAACAAGTCATGACCGAAGGAATCTGAAGGTCTGTGTCAAGTATAGGGAAATAGGTTGTGATGCAGTGAAACTGGAAGCAGATTAAGCAGAGATGGTGTTGAAGCAGCACTTGTCATTCATATTGCAAAGCACAAATTGTTCTTCTCTCAAGAGGAAAGCCAGTGAACAAAGGTTATAAATTAATTAATGCTTCATAGCCTCCTCCTAATTTTGTATCTTTTGCATTAAGCAGTCATGGATTGAAATGTGTAAACAGTATTTTTAGAGAAGATGAAGACCTACATTTCTCTGTTTCCAGGTGAATGCCTATCACAAGAACATGGAGTCAGGCTCCACTGCACTCTCTCCCACTCCCTCCAATCTTTTGTGCAATGTGGAATAGGCTTTTACAGAAGAAATTGAAAATGCCAACTCACATTAGCCAGTTGATTAGTGCTTATTGCACTCTCAGGAAGAGTGGATTTGCATCTTAAAATCCAGGTCCCATCCTTTTTAGCTGCATAGTATAGCTGGAGAATACTTTAGATGGGTGCATATTGTTTATATTGCCACATGGTAGACAAGCCCCAAGAACATATGCTGAATTGGGTGTCTCTTTGTGATACCTGGAGAAGCACCTAAAGCACGGACCACAAAGGGCTGAGGAACTGGAGTGTCCCTGTGTGAATCAGACCTGAAGGACTAATGCTTATTTTAGCTTAGGATATGTAGAAGGAGAACTTGAGGCAACCAGAGCATTTCACCTCCAAATTTTCGTGTCAGCTAAATGGAAGTTTGTGAGATTATGAACTAGGTACTTTAATACTGCATAAGTCTCCCACTTCTAAAATGTCACCGTGTTTAGAGGCATGGTAAGGCAGATGTGTCCATGGTATTGTCATAGTTATGGTCTAGGAGAATGGCAGGCTGCATACAGGAAGGTCTTATGCTGACTTCCAGAGCTGGACTTGCTTGAACTGCTTTCTGTGGTTTTGTAGAATGCCCACCACATACCTGAATAACATATACCAAATCAAAATGAAACAAATAAAACAGGAAAACAAACAAACATATAATTCCCAGCAGCCCGAATATTGTTATCAGCATTATTTATAGTAACCACGTGTGGTCCCAATGAGTTGGTCCCACACTAGCTACGCAGCAGGGGCGGTCTCAGCTTAGTAAAACAATAATAAACTAAATAGATCAGGAGGAGATGATTGCCTTAATACTGATCTCAGCAACTGAGGTCTGAGGACAAAAGAAAGCACTAACCTGAGGTCCCCCGAATCCCAGGGCAGGACACTGGACTTCATCTGTGTGAAAGCTGGGACACTAGGGTATCAAGTTGTTATTAGCTTCTCAGAAATAGCTGTTAAGAAAGCAGCTGCAATAATGTTGACTTTCAGCAGCCTCCACTGTTGCCAAGTAGAGCCCTGGATAGTAGGTTTATCATTGCTTTGAGAGAGGTAGCCTGATCTCTGTCAGGCAGCTGTTGTTTTTTACCCAAGGAAAGGGCAATTCTTGTAGAGTAACACATAATTTGTTTAGCATTACCCATAACATTTTATGATTGCTTTCATAAAACTCCTACTTTTTGGCAGCTTTTCTTACCCAATAAAGTGCATGAAGAAAGGAAATTGAGCTAAGAATAGTTGTTCTAGCCATTACCAGAGGACTTGGGATGGAAGAAAGTCTTTAAATATGGAGGACTAAGTCAGAAGTGGGTGGAAGGTAATTTGAGTGAATTTGCCTTTGACAATTTTACTTACCCTAACTTCTTTCAATCTATTTTTGTTTATCTATTGCTGGAGAAGTGTATCTCAGCCTATTCTTTTTTTTCTCTTGCTATAATTTTGTAGTTTTAAGCTATCATGGGTGACTAAAATAGAACTTAAAAAAAAAATAAAAAATTGCCACATCTCTGACAGGTGTCCTCTGACAAATATTTCCAGGATGGTTAAGATGTAATTTTTCCTGAATTGTTTGCTCCTTTCTCTCCTCTCCAACACTCTGTAGAAGGTTTGACACAATCCAGAAGTATTCTGCACATCACATTCACTGATTGACAGCCTGACCCTTGGGCTCAACCCCATTTCATCAGCTGTTCAACCTAGGAAGTCAGGCTGGGGCTGAAGCTGATAAGCCTCCCATTTGCCTGCTGATTCTGCTATGGAGTGAACCTATCTGGCAGGAGAGCAAGTGCAATAACATGTTAAATCACTCCAGGAGTCAGACAGAGGTTGCCTCAATGAAGTCTTAGATTCCTCTGTCTAGCTCCCTGCCTCATGGCAGCTCTCTGGTATTTCAGAATTTTCTTGTTTCTCCCACATCCCTCAGGGAGGCTAATTTCATGGCTCACTGCATCTCCTCTGTCCAGATTATTGTTTTTCCCTTCGGGATACTCAGCCTGAATTTTCCTCTTCCACTAACCCCATCAGTTACTTGCATGATTAAACTAAGTGGGTGAGCCTGACAGAATGTGAGGCTGTTGAAAACCCTCCAGTTTTGGAGAGTGTGGGCTTGCAATCTGCATTTGATTTGGATAATATTCTTTTGATTAAATTATCTGTCATTATGGTAATGAATCATTAAAGATAAAAATAATTGAAATCTATACATAAAAGCGACTATGAAGGTAAAAAGGAAACCTTTACAGCTCATTGTGGAGGTGATCCAACTGTGAATCGGGGATCCCTTGCATAAATGTCTTCACATGTGTGTTGTAGGCCATATTCTGGCATTTCAATGATTGCTCAAAAGATTTGAAATCCTTTTAGTCTATTTTCTTAAACAGAAACTCTAGTCCATACTTGAGCTGCCATGGAAAGAAGAATTTAAGGGCAAAAAATTCTGCTATTTGCTGTATTGAGTTATCACAAGTGCCCAACACTTTTCCATTGTAATCCGTCTCTCATCCTCAGTTATTCAGTATCCTATCATCTATGCCTTAATAGGATACAAGAAAAACAAAGAAACCTGAAACCTTCCTCTAAACCCTGAAAAATAAGATTGAATTCTCTTATATGTATCAATGGGTGCTTAATGAGGAAAAGAATAAATCGTTCATGCAGTTGTGTCCGTGTTTCTGAAATTAAAAATGAGCAGTCCTGGGACAGGAGGCCAATAAGAGGCATTCCTAGAGATGTGGGTCATGAGGGTGGTCCTCTGTAGGTGGAGGCTCCTTGGGGTACAGCGTGGTTTATAGTCACAGATGGAGATTTTTTCTCACAAGAGTTATTCATAAATTCTCGTCAACATGCTCACTCTTTCTCCTAAATTTTGCAAGAACTCGATACATCTGGGACCATGGATGTACAATATAAGCAATGGATCCAGTCAAGGTTAATCAGCTCTGTTTTATAAATGAGCACATTTTTCAGGGCATCTATAATTTTTTGCACATTTAACCATCTCATTTTAAAAAATGTCAGCACTATGATTTCAAATATTACAAATTAAACTTAATACATATATGATGTTCATTGATATCACAGAGAAGAAAAATAATTTAGACCTTAACTGGACCTCTAAAGGTAATTAATTTTCCAATGATGTTTTATATGAATATTCTCTCCTTAATTTATTGAAGAAGAAATCTAAATGAGATGTTAATACATCCAAGTATACTCCAGTTATAAATAGAAAACTTAGGAATGCCCCTTGTTCTCTTTTTTGTGTGTTGTGTCAGCAGACTGTGGCATGGAAGTGGTAAGAATACAGCAGTTATGCCTTGATGGATTTGATAGCTGAGGCCGTAATCCATAACTAAATATCAGTACATGCTGACATTTAACATAAGGATTTATATTTGAATCCCAGTCCTTGAGTATGCTTATTTAATGGGACATAGCATATTTACTCAGTGGGACCTAAACATTTTACTGAACTGAAGCTTAAATGAGTTGCAGTAAGGGACACGAGGGAAGTGGGACAGTAGTTTTTGTGTCTGTGATGTACAGATCTCAGAGGATCCATGCAATATTTCCAAGAGTTCTGCAGCTATGAATGATCAGACTGTTGTCAATAGGCTTATATTTGTTATACAGGAGCCTGCAATCTCCCTAGAAAATACTTAGAAATCTGAAAATGAAAAAGGCTCAACGCTGGGAAGTATTAATTCTGAAGTTTCTATAGAAACTTCACGATTCTGTCTTCTAGAGGAATTAACTTACTTCAGGCATTGTGGTTGGGAGAATATAGCTATTGAGAAGGAGCTGCAGCTTGCTTGTATGCCATTACATCAAATGAAGTAATGAAATAAATAATGCAATGCAATAGTGTGTGTGTATCTTTCCCTTTTTCAACCATTACATCGGGTTCTTTTTCTTTTCAATAGCTCTATTAGAGTGGAGGCCAAGTGGTCTCCTCAGAGAGGTGTGACTTACAGTAGACTTAGAGACACAGAAGTGGGAAAACCTTCCAACTAAGTCAGCTGGCAGATTTCAAAGTTAGGAGAAATAATAAGAGATTATTGAGAACAAAGCAATTTATATTCCAGGATATCCTGGTAGAGCTCTTATATAACAACCAAGAGAAGCTACATTTTAGAATCATAGAATCCTTAAAGTCAGAAGGGACCTTTAAAGGCCATCTGGTCCAACTCCCCTGCAATGCGCAGGGACATCTACAGCTCGATCGGGTTGCTCAGAGCTTGGTCCAGCCTGACCTTGAATGTCTCCAGGGTCAGGGCTTCTACCACCTCTTTGGGCAACCTGTTCCAGTGCTTCACCACCCTTAGGTATCCTTTCCCAATGAGTGGCTGTGTTCATCTTCTGTGCTTCTCCAGGCTCAAGGCTTGCAGTAATCCGGACATCCTTCCATCAGCTGTGGTCACTCTTCGAAGCGGGCCTCAATTCCAACATTTCTCCATCCTTTGATATTCTAAATCTTTTCTACAAAATTCAATCATCATGTACTACAATCTGTAAATCAATGACATTTTCTCATTTAAGGCTCTTACACAGTGACAGACTGCTCCTTTTCCCTGTCCTGATGCCACCAGCCCTGCCTTTGGGAGGTCAGGGCCAGGCTCACCAGGCACAGCCGTATCATGGTGGCAAAGAGATCAATCTAGGCAATTTACGTCTGGATTTCTGTTTCCTGCCCTTCTTGCTTGCATTAACACTGGAGTATTTTCTAGAAGTTGATCTGGTCAAAAATGAATACGGTCCATACAAAGTGATTAGTTGCCTCAATAAACACTGACACACAGAGCAGCAGTGTGGAGTCATCACCAAGGTCCCCTGGAGGCACCTCTGGCTGTGAGCATCTTTAATTTCAGGAATAGATGTAAAAATGAAAGTTTTTGATAATTAGTCAAAGTAGATATTCTTTTTTCCCTCCAAACTGACATATTATCAAATACCGTATGAAAATATTCTAGCTTTAATTTCATTTAAATCTCCTCTGAGAAGATGGTGAAAGCAGCTTTTCCTAAAAGCTCCACTCTAGCTTTTTCTTCCCCCCTTTCTGTCTTCCTTCAGGTTTCCGCTAAGTGAATAATAAATGTGTTTTCCTCATAAATTACTTGCCTACAAGTGAACTTAGTTCCTTATAGGTTTATGTGAGAGACCATTTCTCCTATTATACCTGCATGAATAATATCTAACATTACACAAAAGCACATAAAATGTTGTGGGTTTTTTTTTGTTTGTTTCTTTTGGTTTTGTTGCTGGTAGTGGTTTCTTGTTTTGTTTTGTAAGAAAACGCTCAAGTAGTAGAACGTAATGTAAGGATTTGACTTAAGAGGACACCATGCACTTCCTTCAGGCTTCATTTTTTACATACTTAAAAAATAATAAAATTAGATATACAAGGTAAAACTGGTTAAGAATGATGAAACAGATACCCAGATGACAAGGTCTGATTCTTCAAAGGCATGAAGCAGGAGAATGTTCTTGTCCTGATATTAGTATTTCATGTTGGCACTATGTTAAATCCTTACTTTTTATATAATACGTAGCAATTGGGAGTAACTTGTCAAGCATTAGATTATCAGCCACATTTCTGTTAGAAATAAAATTAAATCGAGATATCAAATGTGCTACACAGCAGTCACAGGGGAAAAAATAAAAAGGCTCCCCCCAAAAAAAAAATCTTGGTAAAGAAGAATGCAGAAATTCAGAGGTAAAAATATGCAGTTTGTATTTAAGTAAGCCAAAGAACACCATGTTCTGATCAAATAAATGCTGTAACAGGATCAATTTTGGATAATTCAGGGAAAACAGAATGAACACTCAGATAGCAGTGACCCTCTGCACCATCTGAGGAATATTCCCCGAGACCATGACAGTAAGTCTGTCAGCCACACGGACCATCATGTGCATATCGTGTGCATCCTGTGCTTATTGTCAGTAGGGACAGATCTGAGATCTGCACAGAGTCCACAGAGGTACGGGGCAGCCCAGCCCACCTGTTGGAGGGGATGGGAAGGCTGGATGGTAGCCATGCCAAGGGCTGGAGAGCCTTTCCATAAAGCTCAGTTCTGTGTCCGTCTCCTTACTCTGTTTCCAGATGCTCTGGAGTTAGGCTGACGCACACAGAGCTCCTTGGCTCAAAATATTCTCCCCTGCCACTAATGCCCCGTACACTCGGACTCCAGGTACTTACAACCTGGACTTCAGATGAAACAGTTCTTTGCAGTGACTCCAAGTTTTGTTCCATACACGTATGAGCATCTCTGAAGCCGCTTCCTGCCCTGCAGGGCCGTGTCAGAGGCACAGCGTGAAGCTGTCACGTTCCGTCTGCCTCGTTCTCATGGAGAGCCAAAGCCATTGCTCCTTCCTTCACCATCTGACAAATTCATTTAAAATCTTGGCTTCAGTGCAAGTCCATGGCAAGATTCCCACTGGATACTGAGAGAATATGTTGTCACTGCTGGCTGCAAAATCATGAGGTGGTGGAAGGAGAGTTAACCTCAGCCTAGCACTGCAGCAGCACAGGTAACGTCAGTAGGGGTTGTGAAATGGCTGGGGAACATGTCATCTTTCTGGGAATGGAAAAGGTTGTGGGAATGGAAATAACTGGCACACGTGAACCTATGTAAGGGAGAAAAGGAGAAGTTCCAGTCCTTAGTAACTCCTGTAGCAAAGAAAATAAAAGAAAAAAAAAAGAAAAAAAAAAAAGAATTACTGAATTACCTTAGTGTTAAAAAACCTGCTGCAACCTTTGGTCATCAAGTTTGCTGGCTTTGGACACATATAAGATGCTTTTAACTCTTGATTTGCACCAGAAAATATAACTGCTAATTTACTGATGACTGAGGAATGGAAAATGAAATTCAGATGTGTTTAAATAAATGTGAATGCCAATTATCAGTAGCGTATCACTCTGGAGAGGGGACAGGCTGCCTGAGCTGCTTAGCTTGCTCATATGGCTGGAAAGTTTATCTCACCAGCAATGACACAGCTGGAATGATTGCTTGGTTTCTTCCTATATTTTAGAATAAATAAATGACAATAGAAATAAATATTTGAAATGGAATACAAATTTCCTTGGTGCTCATCCCACTGTAATGCAAAACTTCTTCAATGGCAAGGAGTTAATCCTCTTAGGCTCAGCACGAGAGTTTCTTGTCAGCATAGCCAGGCAGTTGTTTTCTTTAATCCTGTCTAATGATTGTAAGATTCATGAGAAAAAAAGGAAAAAAAGGTGCAAGGCAACATCTTCAACCCTGTTACAAGCACAGGGAAGCACATTTGATTTCAGGCATTATCACAAGGACACTCTCACGCTGGAAACTGGCCATTTAAATTTTGCTAGAAAGGACAGACTCATAACTCAGCACTATTTTCTGTAGCTTGGAAAACTCTCTGACTTCGGTAGGGAGTGGCTATTTCTATCTGATCTGTGCTGCAGGCCTGGTGTTGAGATGTTCCAGCAAACATGTTCCATGTTCCAAACACGTTCCAAACAGTTCCATGTTTTTCTGCTTACTGAAGCAGAAAAACAGCTCTCTACTCTACCAGCTTACCTCTCTGGTGCAACCTGGTTGTCTCTGAATTATTAAAAATAACAGATATTATTTGGAAATTAAGTAAATTTTAATTTTTTCAGTGTTGAATATGCAGAGCAGTGGCAACTCTCTGCTAGAACTCTGTGAAGGCTGAAGATCTGCTGATAGTGCTTCTTGCTCTATATTATCAGAAGTTGTCAATTAAGAATTGCAGGTCTTAGCATGACCTATGGATCAACTGTGTATTTAGATCTATGGCTCTCACAGCTGAGTCTAAAAGTGCTCACAAGTTAAATTTACTGTGTTTAAGAGTTTCAAATGAGAATGCTATTAACATAACTTTTATTCAGATGTTCAGCTGCTCTTCTACCTGGAAAACCATTTATCTCCCTTCAGATGTAACAGTGACTTCTAGGTGATTTCCCCCTGGCATTTACTAGAGCTCTGAAATTAATGTGTTAACATGCAGTCAATTATAACTTCGGCGATTGCAAATGCAAGGTTCAAAAATCTTCCTACCAAACTGATGTGGCTGAAATTTTGACTCCAGCAGAAATTCTGAGATAATCGCTGCCCTTACTCAGAACAGATGAACAAGTGGGGAACAGTCCCCTGTGCAGAGCCCCAGCTGATGCCGGTCCTTGGGCTCCCACAGCTGAGGACAGGGCTTTGCTCGTGGCGTTCCCAGGAGCTGTGCAAAATGGGCAGAGATTTCCAGCTCAGCTCAGTCATGTTTCAGAGAAATATGGAATATTACATTTGATGCCTGATAATCTGCAGTCAAATGACACTGCCATTCCCGTGACAGCGAGGAGGAAATTCCTTATTGATTATTTCCTTTGGGACTCTGCATCTGATCTAAAGAAAATACCCAGATGCTCAAAGTACTGAGTATTTATGCACCCCCCTCCACTGTTTCAGGATGATTTGTTTATTGCCAATCCAGATGAAAAATAGGCCCTGAGGATGCTTATAGGTGAAAATACTGATATTTGAAATTAAACCTTTGATGCATCTTTTTATTTCTGCAACTGATTCTAACATCTTTGAACTGTGAGATTACATAAAATGTCATCAACTTTTACTTGACATTTGTACAGACTAGATCAAAAAATTACCATGAGAGCGAAAGTCTTTTATTAGACCTCTTCCAATATTATTTATTTAACTCTGAGTAGACAAGTAGTATAAATAGATGCATTTAATAATTACAGTTTTTTATGCAAAACAAATGACATTATGCAAAATGGGAAAATGGTTGTGCATTGAAACAGCCAGCATTCAGACAGACTTCATCCTCCAGTCTTAGGCATCTAAATGAAGGGGTTTGATTAGGAATGAGTTAATTTATACAAAAGAAGAGAAAAAACCTAGCCATAGTAAGCTGACAGCCCTGTTGTTCGGGTAGGAAGCACGATGTCTCATCTCACTGTCAGAAAGACAAGTTTGTAGATCCCTTGGTGTAAGAACACTCTGCTACCCCAGAAGCAGCCACATGTTTCAGTTTGAGCTATTGCATCCAAGATACTTCTTACTCATGAGCTAGAACATGTCCATAACCTTTCAAAGAACTTTACATTTCCATTTGTTTACTAAAAAGAGCTAGAATCTCTCCAAAGCACCTTTGAATATTTGTTTATACAAAAGTTGCTGTAAAGTGTTAGTTATTAAATGCTTGCTAGGCTTAGTAAAACACAGATCTCTCAGAAATAAGTAGAGATGCCACTAGCAAAAAGACATATTGAATAATAAAATTCTCAGTATGCCCAGCATTGTTCTGTGCAAGTCTAAGTTTATTTATAGATTTTGCCTTTATAATAGACTTCGGTGTATCTCTGCTTTATGGTTTGCCAATGCACCCAGAGGGAAAGTTCATTCTAATCAAATTTAGTATCACAAAAATAAGCAGAGGAACAAATCAACAAACCCCTGGCACTGTAAATATAGTAAAAAACCAGATTATTATTTTCCTAACTTTCTTCTACCTCGAATCCAGTTCTCCACGGCGCGGGCGTTGCTGCCCTACCGGCACAGTGCTGCTGCCGTGCTGTGCTCCCCCCGGGGCAGGGGTGCTGGGTGGGGGTGGGAGGCACGGCCAGCTGAGGCTGCTCGGGGTGCTGGTGGTGTCTGGAGTCACTCCTCGGGGGACAGGCCAGTGGGACGTCTCGTGGTGGTTAGTGATGCCTGACAGGAGGCTCTGGGACACAAACCACTCCGCTCCTTTTGCTCAGCAAACTGCTGTGAACAACTCTTCTGTAGGTGAGGATGGGGACGTGGCATTGTTGCCCATCTTTAACAGCAGCTTTGAACTGCCTATCCTCTCCATTCCTCTGGGAAAGACAATTTCATCCTCTTCAGGCTTTCTTTAGCTGTTACAGCATTATCATTGTTATTTCCAGGAGCTTCTGTTTTCTCATGTTTATCAATACTGCTCAGCAAGCGGCTGCCTCTGCCCTTGCCGTGTGTCCTTGCTGTGAGAAGCTGTGCTGGTGTCACAGTGCTCCAGAGAGGGAGAGGCTCAGTGCCCCCGGGTTAAACACACACGGAGCTTGGCTGAAACTCTTACACTGAGCGGAGGGTTGTGTGTGTTCAGGGGCAACTGTACCTGGGGCATGAGAGAAACAGGAAGCTGGAGGAAGCTGTAAGGAGGTCTAGGTCAATTCTCAATTATAGTGTTAATTGGACGCCTTTATCATTCCAAAAAATACGTTTTTAATTTTTATATTGTAGATAATATTCTACAAAATTCTATTTATGAGCTCTGCTCCAAAAGTAATGCCTCCTATTTCGTTATGTCGGCCCATGACGTCAGAGGCAGATGTTGGTGGGATGGCTGTAGGGGCTGAACCTTTCCACCAATATTCTGTTCCATGCTGTGGCTGTGTGACAGATGGCAGCAGAGGGGCACTGTGACCAAATGGGGGCTGACATGGGAGCGTGGATGAAGCAAAGGGGTGGGATTTAATTCCTCCATGGGGAAAAAATGGCACCCACTGACGTTCATCGATGCTTGCTGAACATTTCTGGAGACCAAACAGTGGCTGTAGCACAGTGAGATGGTGGTGGTGTGTTTCAGCAGTGGTGACAGACAGTGGTCACCTCTGCTGCTGCAGATATTTATGGGGGCAACATGCAGGCTCTTGTTCCTCTCTGGTGAAAATAACTAATGATGGTGACTATGTTGAAAAAGAGTGCTTTGTAGCTGAGGGTTTACTCTATCAAATAGTGTTAGTTTGCTCTTTGTAGCTTTTGTGGTTTTCAGGGAAATAAACAGGAGGCATTTCTTTCAGAGCACCATCCAGTGTCTTTTATAGGCATATCATCTTCAGATTAAATAGAAAGTCTTTTGCAGTGCTTACCTTTCTTAAAAAAAGCTAATAAATGCGAAAAGCAAATACTGTCTGCAAAAAAAATTAGTTTTAATCAAAACCTATTATCTATCACAAATGTTCAACAGAAAACATTTACCAGGACTCCTAATTAGTTTCCAGTGTTTTCTCATCTCCTGTATCCTGTTTGTTTTATGCTCTCTGTACCCTACTCTATCATTTGAGCGACAGGCTTTATTAAATACCGTGGGAGTGTGACTGCTCCCTGTCTAACCAGCCAAGAAAATCAAACCTGAGGATTTCGAGAGATCTGTTCCAACCCAAGTGACTCTGAATCTGTGATCTTTCTGCCTTTTGTGAGTGGAAAATCTCAACCTGTTCTGATAATGTCTCCAGCTATTTAGTGTACGTGGTTATATGAAATGAGGATGACGTGAACAATGTTTGATCTAGGAGAATTTGCAAACTCTTATTCCCCACTCGTAGGCCTCCTTCGTTTGAGTTCTGAGCTGAGGTGAAACAGCTGCCCCCCTAGAGCTGCCAGGCTGCTATATTCAGGTAAAATGGTTTAGGCCATGGTTTGTACTGGGAAATTTTGTAGTCCTTGGTCTTTGGCTTCACTCATTACCATGCAATGCCCACCTCTTAGGCTTTCATTAATTAACACCTCATTTAAGCAACAGAGGGGACGTAGCACACAGACAGGTTTTAGTTACCTACAGCCCCCAGACAGTCATAAAGAAACCAAATTATTCATCAATTTGTTTTGAAAAGATGACAACTAACACTCCAGACAAGGAAACACATGCACGGTTGCTAACAAAAATTGTTTCCTTGTAACATTCATCTCCTTGCACCTGAGAATTTCCCAGCTAAGAATCTGATCAAAATATTCCAGAACTTGATCTAGAAAGAGGAGTCCATGAAGAGGAGTTAATTAGCTAAGGAGAGAAATTAAACTGAACATGTTGCTGAAAAGGCTTACTTTTTTTTCTTCACAGGATAGGAAATCTGCAAATCTAATTTCCGTGGTTTGCTGTGTTGCAGCTCCTTTGAGACCACTTAGTGTTTAGTCACAAGGAAGACTCACAGCGTCTCACTTTAGGCACATTTGGTGAATTTTAGTATTTTGCTTTTGTGACCAAAGAAAATGTCACTGGGATGAGGAATAACACAAAACCCACAAATTATAGGTAGGGTGAATTCGAATCTGTCATCTTCACGACCATGAGCTCTGAGCCTTAAAAAGCTGCATCTGGCTCTATTTCACCCTGTGCTGAGTATTGATGAAGCAATAAAAGGTGGGTATTAACATCAAGGAACCGATATCCGAATAATTGTTTAGCTGTGTGGGAGACAGCTGGGCTGCAGTCAAAAGTACATCAATTTGAGCACAGCGTGCAAGCCCATGGCGGAATCTATGGCGAGCTGTCAGAAAGGGCAGCTTGGAAAAATCATCGAGTATAAACGATCAGAAACTAATAGTTTTTTCCATGATTTATCTGGTGTTAAAAAAAACAATTGAGTGTTTTACAGCCGGATCTGAAGATACAATAAGAAGTCAAAGGGTGAAGATATTTTTGCAGTACTTAATAATGCAGACCACCACCTAAGCAAGATCAATGGGAATATATATTGCTCGTCGTTTGCTTTTCACTTTGGGTCATGACACTCACAAACCTGTGAAGGGGCACCTAACGTTGCAAGCCAGGCTATAAGCAATGGTGCAGTAACTGATCTGTGCTAAAACCAACCACTGTGCTGGGCTAAGCGAGGAAGGCTCCTCTGTGCTTATACATGGATGCAAACTAGAGCAGAGGAAATGTGGTCACGTTATTCTTTTCTGCTGCCTTTGCAGTGAACCAGGGAGCTGAACCTGAATCTTCCACATCCCAAGTCATCCCTCTGCCACTAGGGAATATTTCTCGGAATGCCTTTGCATAATGGATGGAAAAGTAAATGTTTCCTCACTCCAGCTTGTCAGGCTTGTTCAAAGCATGAGACTGTGCCTCATGGCATTTCTACAGAAATGTCATTTCCCTGCGTTTGTGTTTCTGTGCCAGAACTGCAGGCAGACTCTCACAGACTTAGCTTGGGATTATAAAAAGTTCCCTGCAGGTAGTTATCATATTAATTTCCCAGATTTCCCAGTGATTCAGACTTCCTAGAGAAGATCTGGGAACGAAGATTATTCCATCATTAGAACTCACAAGAAAGCAGGAGCAGGTGCATCTCAGGAAGCAGCCCCACGTGAAGGGGCGATGGGTTGGATTTGGCAGTGGGTCTTCCTTCCTGATTCCCAAAGGTGAATGAAAGCATAGGTTCAGAGTCCTGGGATTTCAAATGATTTGCTTGGAACTGCTGTTTGTCAAGGACGTTTCAGCTGCTTGTAAAAGCTCTTTTCATTTCACACTCAGGATTACATATGCAGCAAGGTCCACATCACAGCACATCATTTCTCCAGCTTGCATGAAGAATCACAGGCTCTGGAGAAATGTTAACTTGTAGGGGCAGCCCATAATTCACAGGAAGATCCAGCTGCTGTGTCTGAGAGGGTCAATTCTTCAGCCCACAGCCTCATTTACAATAGCAATTCCAGCCTGGATATGGACGTTTAATCTTTTTTTCATTATTATTATTCTTTCTGAACAATAGTAATTCCTGTATTGCAGATACACCATACTAATCCCTTCTTTTCTCAAAGGCTGCATAAATTATTAAGGTTATATCTGGTTTTGCAGGAGCCACTGCTGCTGATATTAGACTGTTAAAAGGGGAAAAAAAAAGAAAAATTAGCTTAGTTGTGGCTCTCTTCTTTAAATGGCCTCAGGAAATAAATAAAAAAATGATATAAAAATCATTTCCTGTTATAAATTCAACTGGTGGAGAATGACAAAAAAAGATTTTAAAAATGCCTACTTTGACAAAATTTGACCGCAGAAACAAACATTCATAGCTTATTTATATCTTTCAAATAAAAAGAGATTTATGTTCTTGGTGTCTATAGAACAGGGCAACTGAACAGGATGATATAGGACAAGTGAAGCTATTGTGGTTCAAAATGCCTGCAGACATGTCCTGACATCCCTGCACAATGGAGTAATCTACCCAAAAGGGTAGAAAAATTACATGAAGATGATTTGAAATTGACTTGATTTTTGGGGTTTCAGCACCTCCTGAGCACTCAGCCTTTCCTCAGCAGCAGTGAGTGCAACCAGCCCCGCAGCGGAGGCGAGGTGACCTTTCCCCACGGGAGGGAGAAGGAAAGGAGAGAAGTCTCTCATAGGGCTTAGCTTGCTGTTGAGGTGATCTTCGTTTCTCCTCCTCTATCTCATTTTCTGTGAGTCTCATGCCTGTTTCAATGTCTGCAGTGTTGCAGAAGCATTGAACCACAGGAGCAGTGCCACAGCCTCCCTCGTGCCTGGCCTGATGGCCTGTGTCCATCACAGAGAGGAAGGGGGTATAGCAAAGATGCTGACAACTTTATCTTTTTCACCATCTCTTCTTTGAATCTTTTAGAAGGTGATGGCAACTTACCAGGAGTAAATTGTTTTGGGTACAACAAGCTGAAGGCAGCTTGGTATTCCTTGTGAGACTTCCTAGGGCAAAGTTACATACAAATGAATTCACTAAAGATCTGTTTGATGTGCAACAGTCTCTGTACATTGTTCAGCAGCAAAAGGTATTAAAGAGGAGAGATGGATCTGGAAATGCCAAGGTTCAACATGTGCAACAGTTCCAGCATGAGCACAAGAAGGCTTCTTCATTAAGGGGGGGTGGGGAGGGCAGGCAGCCTGAAATCACAGTATGGGGTCTGGAAGCACTACCATGGCACTTCACCATCATGAAATGCACGCCCTTGACACAGATGCCTGCCTGCCTGCCTGGTGTTACGAGGTGAGTATCTAGCTGGCAAAGCATCACATCAGCAAAGCTCCTGAATGCAACTCTCATCTGAAGCCTGCTCAGCTCCTGGAGAGATCACACACCAGTGTCTTGTAGTAAAATGAGGTTGCTCGTGTAGTTTTGATGAAATGTCTCCCTGACATTGCATTTTGGATCACAGCTTACCCAGTGCAGTTAGACTGTCCTAAAAATGCCAGTGTGAGAACTGAATTTGAAGAGAGTACAACTGTGGGTACAAGACGTGTTCTGCCATCGCTGACAAGCTGCAGGAGGGAAGCAGCCAGGCTGACTTTCAGGCAGTGCATGGCTGCTTTGTACATGTGAGAGTTAGGCAGTACGCATCTTAAACCACCTCTGATGGTTGTCAGCTGCTGAATGGAACCACTTAAAGAGTTGTATGTGGAACAAGCAGTTGTGCTAGCCCCTCTGAAAACCTTTACTTGGTTAAACTTTATGCTAGACGTCTTCTTTCTTCGTTCTTTATTTTTTTTTCTTTTAGTTTTTGTCTTTTTTTTTTTTTCCCGCACCTAACCCTGAATTTGTATTGCTATAGAGAAGACTTGGAAAGGTCAGGCCGTGGGCAAAATGTTTGCTGCTGCCAAAGATCTCCTTTGTGAAGCACATTAAGCAACCTCTCTCTGGAAGGCTGTTCTTGTTCCCACTCAGTGGTCTCCCCTCTCAGCACAGAGATCTCACATCACTGTGATTTACATTTGCACATCTGGGAAGTGTCCTCACTTACCTGTTTGGTGGAAATGCCAGGAGAGAGACAGACAGACAGTGCTGGCCCACCGCAAAGAGTGACACCAGAGCAGCTCCCAGAGTTTGGGTTGCAGTCACGTGAGGACTGCTCACTCTGCAGATCAGGTGCAAGACAGCAGTTTCCACATCTGTGAGGCTCAGAGAAAAGAAGTGACAGAGCTGTGTCTGTGTCAGTGTCAGGATGTCTACACAGGGGACCGGCTGTATCCCAATGATTTACATTAGTGGGAGGTTGATATTTTTTGGAGCAGTATTTTCTATTTTATATTTTTGTGTGATTCTCTAGGCCATTCCAATAGAAATCAGAGTGAATATTGTTGTGGCCCAGCTTTAGGCTCCTCCCAGTAATGCCCACAATACCTGAAACCTCTTTGGAGATGAAAAGTCCTCTTCTCCGATAGTATCTGTAGCTTAGAGATGCTTTGTCTGTATTCTTTTTTCTGTGTGAAAAGACAGTGATTCCTTTTGAAAAATATTCTGAAATTAGTATCATGACTCAGGCTGTAATTTGAATGGGAAATTCAGAAGTTTGTTCTGAACACCATAATATAAAAATGTTTCAAAGGAGAACATCCAGTTGGAAAAGACAATAATGCACAAACGTAGCTACATGGACACACAGGAGGCATTTTGTGCCGCTGGTTGGACAGATCAAGGTAACCACAGATTTTGTTCAATATGTGAAAACATATTTTGCTGTTTCTGCTTAGCTTTATTTTTAAAAGAAGTTTTTGAAGAAAAATTGAATTGTTGCAAGGTCCATGTGCTGATAAAACATGGAAACAGTGTTCCAACTGTAAGAAATGGGAAACAGTAGAGTTATTCACCTGTTTAATGTTGAGCACTTAAATAGATTGATGGAGTGGGTTTCCTTTTCTCCAAAGAACAGAACTCTTAATTTCTTTGTTAATCAGTGCTATCTCGTTCATTACGGTTATAATGAGCATTCACAACGAGTAAATCCTTTCTTTCTTATCTCTGCTGGAGCATATTGTCCTAGCACTGGTACCGTGATAACAGCAGCACAGCGCAGACGCTCTGTGCAGTCAGGATGCTCGCAGTGGCTGTGTCCACGAGAGCTGGAGGAGGCCTCGTGGAACTTTAACATTTTATGTACCCTGATATTGTCAGGAGGAGCTCATTTTTAAGCATAGCTATCCATTCATCCTTAGGTTATATATGGGTAAATGGAAAATTCTTTTAAAGCGCATGACTCCCAGTCTTCAACATCACACAGCCCACGGCAAGGGGTAAACCCTGTCTGTTCTAATCAGGAATTTTCATTGGGAAATGTCAGTTTGTAGGAAGCAGTACTTTTCACGATTCTCTTCGTCAGTGGACCTTTTGGTGCAATTTGATTTAAAAGAGAAAAAAAAAAAAAAGATTTACAAACTGCAGCATTTAATTTTGAAACCATTTCCAGATAAAGCAACTTACTGTTTTAATATATCGCCTAAAATTCAGCTCAAAAAGATAACAAGGTTAAATGATAATCATTGTACAATCGTATAACAGTAATGTCTATTTTTATTTAAGCTGTATTTATTATTGTTTTACAATTTTTTTTTTAATATGTTGAAAGTTGGGCCTAAATATGAGATAGAAACACGTTTAAGATTCTCAAAAGTTTTACAAGACTGGAAGATGTTATTTTTTATGTTAAAAAAGCCCCACACTTTCCATCAGTGACATCCTGCTGTACACAGCCAGGTCAAAGCTCCGATCCCAGAAGATCAGGAGCGATGTCTCTCGTGTTCCTTTCATTGACACAGTAAATGTTCATCTTTTGTTCAGTCGCAGCATCTTCCTCCATAATGGTTTTGGGTGGACTTGAGAGTCTAAATTCCTTATTTAAAGTTCCCTGGATCCTTGCACTTTGAACGCTGTTAGTCGTGATGCTATTTATCAAACATACAATTTTTGAAGTTGCTACTGAAACTGCTTCCCAGGAGAAGTCTTTTCTTCTCCAGGCCTGACAGTACCATAAATTATTTTAAGATGTTACAACCCTCTATATTTACTAGTGAGTTATACTGCTAGTTAAAAAAGGCTCTGTGTTACTGCAGGCTCCTATCTGATTGTTTGCTGGGAGCAACTTTATGGAGAGAAAACTCAGCCATTGGTCTTGAGTTCTGATACCATCTCGTAACAAATGGTCTCAATTAAAGGCACTTCAGTGAAGGCTATGGAAATACAGTCAGGGAGAGTCACATTTATCAAAACCTGAGAAGGAAATGCTTTGAGAACACAATTCGACTTAATTTTATGAGGTATGAAAAACCATTCAACACAAATACAGCAGAAAAATAAAATGGCACCAGGCAGAAACAGTGGAATACAATACACAGGTTTTCCTGCACCTGAAATTTCTTTCCTATCTTCATTAATAATATGCAAAATTGTTACTTATAAGAAGTACTTGAATGAGTATCCATTTAAGTCCATCTAGTCTGTTCACTTTGTCTAAAGTTTACATAAAACTCCACTTGAGTAAAAAATTCAAGGCAAGGTGAAGAATCTGAAAAACTAAAAAAATTTTACATCGTGATGGAAAACATCCATCCTGTCTGTGGAAACATCCCCAGCTGTTTTTTGAGGCATGGAAAATGAACATCACAATTATTATGACACCTTTATTTGGCTTTTTAGGAATCATAAAAAAATGAAGACGCTGATACAATAAGAAGCAGTATTTGTTATAGCTGTACTCACCCACATTTTAGTGGAAGCTTCAATTTAATGGCGGTTTCATAAAAGCTACATCAAAATCAATGCATGTGTTTTGGACAGAAATTAATGTGTTACATCAGAGGCATTGTTATAAATTACAATGAGTATTGGTTGGTTTGCTGCTTCTTTCTTATTCACTTAATTTCTGCTATCAAAACTGTGTGTCCCAAGAAATACAAGGACTGGGAAGTCTTACAAATGCATTACTGGGCCAGAGGGCTGGGCCGTGGAGGAGTTACAGAGCATCGGTGCTGCTCTGGCAGAGGACGTCTTCTATCAGGCATTCCAGACCACAGACTGAGAATAAAAGTGTGTGTAAACACAATATCAAGCTCCATCTGCTTGAAATGGCCCCAATAGGAAAACAATTTAAAAATCTCCACCAGATTCTGCTCTTATTTTCAGAGCTCTCTAAGGGAAAAAGCCACTGCTCCCCGAAAAGCAAGAGAATGCTTTCAGCCACAGACTCCACCCAGCAAAATTCATGTTAATTCCTTCCCTCCCAAGAAAGGAGCTACAGCCTGAGCTTCACACCCACCCGTGGGATCTAGATGTGGTGGGGTGGATTCTGTGAATGAAGGCCAAATTACCTCATGTTGTAGATAAGCACCTTGCTTTAAGGCAGCTGGGCCTGAAAGTGTTTTCCTAGTTCCTCCACAAGCTGCCGGTTTGTATTTGGCTGCTGTAATCCAATAAATAACAAAAGGAGCAATCATAATAAATAGTAAATATTTAATACTGTAAGAACAACGTTGCTGAGCACACAGCATTTTGAGTGACAGATGTGTATTTGTTAGTGATATTAACTAAACAGAGAGTGCCTTGCCATTCCTTTAATAGTCACAGTATTAATCACACAGATTAATAATGCTGCCACTCAGAGAGGGAAAATGATTTCTTCTCAGCACTGCCTTTCTTCTTGCTAAGAAGAATGTTTTTGGCTGAAATATGAGGTGACACATAAACAAGTACCACAGCTTAAAATCAATTATTCTTTTTTTAAACTCTACACATTTGCTTCAGAGACTCAGTTTTTCCATTCCAATGGGATGTGCTTCTCATGACAGGAAGCAAAAAACTTTTACTCAGCTGGGACGGAGAGCCAGAAAGAGCAAAGTGCCTCCTCCCCACGCTTGTCCCTCCCGTGGTGCCCCCAGGCCCTGCCTGCACAGGGAGCACTGCTCAGCTGCTGCCATGCGCTGGGAGTCGGACAGTGTCCATGGAGCCTGGAACTTCCCCACCCAAGGATATCCTGGAGTATGTGTAAAATGTCATGTGGAAAAGAATAAAAATGTTTTTCTCTTGATCTGGAGCAAGAAGGCGGTAAAGACTGAGGAAGCACGGCATGGAAATGCCTTAGCTAATTCCTGATGGAGAAGACAGAAGAGATCAGCACAGCAGTGTTGCAAGGCTGGCAGAGCCTGTCCTCGGGAAGGAGCACTGCACGCTGCCCTCCTCTCTGGCCAGACTATAATGGGGACAAACCGACCCACACTGAGCCACAGTCAAGGCAGAGTTTCATTGAATAAGCTGTCCCAGTCTCTGTGCTATCCCTGAATTACAGCTGGCTGCCACGTGAGGCTGATGTGCACCGAATGGATGACTTGGCATCACGGCTGATTCTGAGCAGTAATGAGTTCAGCTTGAGAAGCAGTGGCTTGAAAAGTCAGGTGGTGTGTTCACACGGCTGTATGAGAAGCAGGATTTTCTAGGCCATGTAAAGGCCAGTTCAAACTGTATCCAGGAACAATATTGCATCCTACAGGATCAAAGTGCCATGTAAAACCAAGCCCTAAATAAATTATTGTTAGACTGCTGAGAGAGAAAGCAGGGTCACTAGCTTCTATAAGAAAGCTTTCCTTTGGAGTTAATAGTCTCCAGCAGCTTGAAACAAGGGATGCAACCAGCTAAATGGGAGCGTGCCTTCTGTGCACGTGAGAGATGCCTGGAGTCTTCCACACACAGAGAACCTCGCCTTGCCTTTTGAAATGAGGAAAACAAAGTGGGTTTCTTTTGAAAATTGACACTTTTAAAAAATATCCTCTTGTCCTAATGGTGGGATACAAAACAGTTTCTTTGCAGATAAGTCTTTCAAGCAACCATTTTGAATAGAATGTCACACACTATGCAGCATTATATCAAAGTGAAATTCCCAAATTCAGTGTAATTCAGCTAGTAGGGACTGATACATTTTGGGATGGGATGCCACCATTGATGAAAAACTTCATTGCTCCTTTCAGAGAGTCCTGTGATAAACCTTGCTTTTCAAAAAAAAAAGAATAATAGAATGAATGACTGGAGGAATTAATGGTAGTATTCTATTTGCATTATTCTAGTTTAAAAATCATTTACACTTAAAAGCTGTGATGTATTTTCAACCATAAAAAACTGGATTTTCTCCATGTGCAGAAATGCTTGTTGACTTTCTTCATCAAAACCTTCATGCAAAATCTCATCGGAATCTGGATGCTTCCTAACAGAATTTGAGAATATGAGGAGGGAAAGCAAATTGGTAGTGCTTTTATGAAGATGAAAAGAAAGAATTTCAACAAATGCAATAGCATTCACTTCTCAGATGAAAAGGAAATAGCCCATCTTTCAGTTCAAACGGGGATTGTTTGTCTGAATGTTTGGCCAGCAGGAAAAGAGGAGTTGTGTTGTTCCCAGGGCTCCAGAGCATCTCTAAAACTAGTGGAAGTCCTGAAATAATCCCTCAGTTTTCCTCGTTGGCTCCCAGAAACAACTCCATCAATGTTTTGTACCTTCTGGTGGCAGCAAGCAAAACCTCCAGTGATTAATTGGTAGCAGAGGCCCTAACATCCTTCCAGTCCTCTCCACCATTAATTTTCCAGCATCCATTATTCCCTAAGTTCAGTTCAGAGAAGAACCGACTCCCATTAGGTAATGCTTTCTGTGGTGACTGGGAGACAGCAGATAAACCAAGAGCCTGGCCAAAACCTAATGCAGTAAATCAGATTGCCTTTGTACCAAACACAGGCTGAAGCATCTCGGTCTCCCCCTGTGTTCCCTAGTCCCTGAAATACACAAACTGCTGTCACAGTACATCAGGGCTGTCTGCTGAAGGTCTGAACCTGCCTCTGAATTAACAAGCTTTGGAAACAGCTGCAGTGCTTAGTTGCCTTATGCCTTTTAAAGAACGGGGGGAAATGTTTAGAAGTTGATTGCTACAACTCCAGGAAAATGTTTTATTCCATTACTTAATTGTGAAAAAAGCTAGCATAGTAAATCAAAATACTGATATATTGGTGAAGAGAGGAGGCAAGTCTGTTTCTGTTCACAGGAAGAATGAATTTTAAATTGCACAGGTCAGACACTTGGGTGGTCCAAGTGGACTGTCACTATTATTATTGCTGTTGTCTTGGGGGTAGGAAGTCACATCTTATCCTATCCAAAATCTAAAAGTTGTAACAAGTACCTTGAATTTAGATTCAAGCAATTATTCCTGAAGAAAAGAAGGGAAGAGCAAACAAGGAAGCAGTACAGAGGTGCTGGCTGTGTTCCTGTTCCTTTCAGGCTTTCAGAGGTGATTTTGAACGATGCACTTGTCTTATGAGATAGAAGATACACCCTCACTTCAGCCCTGTAATGCTTCAGCATCTTGTCTCAGCTTCGTCTATATCCAATGAAGAGCATGGATTAATCACTCAGAGAGTGCTTGTTCCTGCCCAGACACTGATGCATAGACTGGTTGTAAAGTACAGCAAAACCTCCTGCATTTCTCCTTCTCTGCACTGAATACAGAGGAATGCTAGAAAGCTACACTGGCTGTGCATCTCCATTTTCGATGGTAAATGTTAAGTGAGATGAACACAACTTCTAGAGTATTACACTTCTCTTTGCTACAGTAATCACTGTCACAAGGACTGAGTGGCTGGCTACCAGAGCCTATAACTGAGGAGAGGGACAGGGTGAAGGGCTGCCAGTGTCGTTACCAATTTGTCACTGCGGAGGGGGTATTCTAAAAAGATCTAGCTAGTGCTGTGGAACAACACCAACAACATATGTGGAAACACAGAAAAGCTCATCAGGGTCTCACATGCTAACTAGAGTAAAAATAATAATACTAACAATGATGAAGATATCCATATGTAGGGGAACTGTTAGGTTGCAGCTTGAACTGGTGATGGAGCACCTGGTGAAGGGCTGGGGCTGCCTGGGGAGCACAGGGGAATTGTTTGCACCTGTGCTCCCCACCAGACCAGCAGCTGTGGGGCCTGGGGCAGAGCTGCCCTGGGCTCAGATAAGGGTCAGCCACCGAAGGGAGAGCATCTTGGGTCTGGGCTGCTTCCTGAGGAGGAGGAGTGCTGCGTTGCCAGAGATCTCTGTCACCTGGTGGGTGAGTCTGACGTTTCTTTCTGTGTATGGTTATCAGCTTACTCTTACGTACTTTGCCTGCTATTGCAAAATCCTGCTCTGAAGCTATTTTGTTTCTCTGTGGGCAGAGCATCAGGGAAGAAACAATGAATTTCTGGAGTGTCTGTTGCAAGTTGTGCTTTGGAGTCAGTGGCACCTAGAGTTACCAACAGGACTTGAGTGCTGATTTTCAACTTGCTTTTCAACCCCTTTAGTTGTTCTTTTTGAAATAGACAGTGCGTTTTGCTGTGGTTATATAAAAACTTCCTCTGTATTCTCTGAACAGAAGGTGCAAATGAAAAAGTATTTACTGGGGGCCTTGCTGCTAACGGACAGTATTGACCTACTGTAGTGACAATGTCAGAAACCTAGGGGGGAGACAACAGAATCAGAACCTGACCAGGTTGAAATACCTGGGTGTTCTCCTCAGCATCAGATGCCCTGTTGCGAAAATATTAATAGAACTGTAGTGCAGCCTGAATCCAGCATGAGGTCTTCTTTTGTCAGTTCATTACCAGGTAAGGACACGTAACATACGCAGCTTGTCTGCTTTTGAGGAAGTTACTAAGGTCATTATGGTCAGTAGAGATCTGCATGGCTTTGCAGCCTCTCCCACCAGTCCCTAAACAAACTGATCAGCTGCTGTGTGGGTACGTGAGGAGAAAGAGGTCACAGACCTTTTCTGTTGGCTTGAGAACAGCCATG
This sequence comes from Penelope pileata, assembly GCA_013396635.1. NCBI lineage: Eukaryota > Metazoa > Chordata > Aves > Galliformes > Cracidae > Penelope > Penelope pileata. Next base: position 31,976 of record WBMW01001040.1, on the reverse strand, counting down.
CCATGTTTGCCTGGTAATCGTTCTCTCCCCTTGCATGCAGAAATAACAAGCCCTTCCCGTGTGATGTATTTCCCCAGGTTATGCAGTAGTAGTAGGTTCCAGTTCCACATATGTCCCCTGAAACTAATGTGTGACAGCTTATGTAAAGAAAGCTTCTGAGTCCACCGAGGTTTATCCTCCTTGCACTGCTAGTGGAAATGACTGTGTCTGCTTTTACCCAAATTTCATGCTAAGGCAACTCAATTTCAAACTTAAAAATGGAAGGTGTGTGATGAACACAGTGTGACATTTTGAATGGAATTGCTCCACTCTTACAGTAATTTAGGGAAATGATATATTGTCTAGAAAAACAAAATCATGAGATACTTTTTTAATTTACAGAAAAAATGTCCTGTTTATGTTCCAGTTTTTGCTGGCCTTGTGTTGGACGGGGGAACCTGTGAACATTTTTGTTGTTGTTTTTTTCCCCCAAGGATCATAAGACAATTGTGTCACAAAATGCCATTGCATCCTCTTGAATATATAAAACTTCTGTCAAAAAATGACATGGCAGCAGCAGTAGTTACAGCACTCAGGTTCCTGGTGCTCCATACGGTGCAAACAAATCCCTTAAGAAAGAAGGTAGCTGCACAGATAGGTGTCAGGAGAATAAAACTTAGACAAAGCCACTGAGTGTGTGTAACAGAGGAACAAAGGAGCCAGATGTAGGGTACAGACATCCTGTTTCATAGTCTGCCTCAGATGATACTGTAATTTCTCCTAAAATACTCATTTAAGCCTATACAAAAAATAGTGACTTTGAGAAGTCTCCTCCCAGGTTTTTAAACCATCCTTCAAATCCATGAAATTATCCCATTTTACTTCGTATGTGACTGATGTTTGCTTTGATGTATGCTACCTGCAGCTCTCTCTCTTGTGGCTAGGTAAGATGCACAACAATTGAAAATATGCAGGGAAACACGTGACTTCATTTTATTAGGATCTAGATTAAATGAGCGTAATAAGGAGCCCTGTGTACATGATAATTCCAGAAGAATTGTAAAAGGGATATTAAAGAGCCCTTTCAAAAACTGTGACTTCAAAGTGAAGCAGGAGGCTCTGTGTGGCTGTCTTCTCTGCAGTGCCCTGTTAAACCCATTCAGCTTGGAAACCAAAACCACTCGCTGCTTCTGGGCTCTGCCCAGCCAAAATCCTACGAGCTCAGCTGCCTGGCGTGGAGCTGGCGAAAGCATTGCCCTTTTCTACAGGCTTTAACTCCATTTAACCAACACTATTTTGTGTAAAGGAGAAAGAACTGAGTCTTCATCTGCTTTATTCTTCCTCAGCAAAACTGTCAGCGTGTTCCCAAAGCCCTTATATTAAAACCAAGAACTGCACCAAGTTATCTTCTGTGGTCATGGTTGGTGTGGAGTTCTGCAGGGGTTCCTGTGGGGAGATTGTCCTGACAGCTTTGACACAGGAACGCTGCAATATAGAGATTATAAAGCTGATAACACAGAACAGCAGCTTCTTCTCCAGTGATTATAAAACATGTAGTTTGCCAACGCATAAGGAGCTCCATAATTCCCTGGTATTGTTCACAATAAACCTTAAAAATAAATAGTCTAGACTCACCAGGGGAAAAAAAAAAAAAAGGGAAACAAAAATTTAAACTAACATTTAATGAAGAAGTGATTAGTTGTTGGAGGAAAACATGGGGAATCGGCATGTTCAGGTTTCACTTTCTCCTCCACTCTGTGTGCCTGACGTTCCTATCTGAATATTTGTCTCCACTACTTTAATTGATCATTTCAGCTATTAAAAACATCCAGTGCAATTGGTGCAGAGTTATTTAAAAAAGCTTTTGTTGTGATTTCTCAGTAGAAAAACTTGTAGTGAAATAATGCGTATATTGCACTGGAAAAATATGTAAGCATTTTCATTAATTATTACCATTAGATATATTTTTATATGGTCTCTTCCTTCTGTCTTTGGATCACAAGAAGCAAAACACTCTCCAACATCCCAGTAAAACCTTTCTGCTAGTGCTACCATCTGTAAGAGGCTGAGGTCAGCTCCCTTTACTCTTCCTTTACCTTCTCATGCTTTGTCCATGCTAATCCTGCTCTGCAGTCTTGTGCTCTTTTCTCAGTGACTTCACTTCTTCCTTTCCAACATCTTCTCAACATCTTCTGCACACTTGTAGCTACATTACCCTCCTGCTCTAGCTGTCTCCATCAGCACTGCCTGCTCCTACTCCTCTACTAAATCAGAAAGTAAGTAAACAGTTGGGAGCTGTGTAAAACAAAAGTTACATGATCAGCTTTCTGTGAAAAAACAATGATCTCTTGTATTTATTCTCACCTCTCTTAGCTCTGCAAGTCCATTATGGATAATGATAGAAAATGAAATAGCTTATTATTGTCTGGTTTAGAGAGGAGCAGAGTTAGAAATCTCATAGTATAGCGAGATGTGACCTAAAGAAGGTAAATCTGACATTCTTATTTACTTTCCTAGAACAAAGAAGTTATGCTGTCCAGATGTAAAATGCAGAGGATGAATTACTGTTCCACTGAGCACGCTCTGGGACTCATTGCCATGAGATATTGAGGGCAAGATAAAAATGCCGCTTACAGGATGAGCTGGAAAAAATATAATGCCATGAAAAAAGAGAAACATGGTGGTGAGCAGAACAGCCTGTGGATGTGGGAGATCTCCCTTTGTTCACTGCCAGACCCCCCAGTTCTGCTCTCTTACCCCACGCCGGACACCTGTAACTGGGGCCAGGCAGTGCTGCCCTCAGGGAGCTCGAGTTGCCTCAGCCAAGGGGAAATCCAACAGCAGCTTCACATCCTTGGGGGTGGGGACTTCCCAGAGAAGTGCAGACAAATGCTTAGGGGACTGGTCCCAAAACCAGACGTCTTATTTTTCTAAGCCTCTAAGCATTTTACAGGAAATGGAGACGTAAGAATGCTGTGGTTTAAGCCCGCAGACAGCTAAGTGTCTGTNCACCCAGCCACTTGCTCACTCTCCCTGGGAGGAAAAAATTGGGAAAGTGAAGGTGCAAAAACTTGCAGGCTGAGATGAAGACAGCTTACTAGGCAAAGCAAAAGCTGTGTGCACAAGCAAAGCAAAATAAGGAATTCAGTGCTTCTCCTTGGCATGTTCTGCCACTACCTAGGGAGTAGGGCCCATCATGCATAACAGCTCATTGGGATGACAAACACCATCACTCCAAATGCACCCCCTCCTCCTTCTTTACCTTTGCTTCTATCGCATCTAAGCGTGATGCTGTGTGGTGTGGGACATCCCTTTGTCAGTCTGGGTCAGCTGTCCTGGCTGTGCACCCTCCCAGGTACCGCAGCCCCAGCTCCTTGCTGGCAGGGCAGCACAAGGAGCAGAGAAATCCTTGGCTCAGTGTAAGCACTGCTCTGCAACAACTGAAATGTAGGTGGGCTATAACCACTATTTTCATCAAAAGTCCAGAACATGGCATCATATAAGCATCTATGAATAAAACTATCTCAGCTGGATCCCTGACAAAGAAGTTGAACATGCTGAAATCTGAGTCCATATCACTGAGTCTACCTTCGAGTTTTAGTGTGCATTGGTTAAGAAGGGTGAGGATGCACGGACCAGCTTGCACAGTTGCATCCTGAATTGCTTTACCATCTGAGAGGCAGCAGAGAGTGGCGAAGCACAAAAGCATTTGTATGTCTTCCTGAGAAATACAGGACATGGCTTCGAAAACTGGTCAGTCCAGCATGTCTCATGACCATTAAAACAATCAGAGAACAAAAAAATCTTGAGAAGGAAATCCATAATTCATGTCTCTTCTTAAGAGAAACGAAGGGAATGGAACATGGTATTGTAAATATTTAAGATAAGGCTTGAAGATGAAAGGAGCATGTGTCTGAGGCAGCCTTAGATTCCTTCACAGGCAGCACTCGGGGAAGAGAGATCTGTGGCTTCAGCTTTACTGAGCAGGTCAGCTTATGAATGGCTGCAACCAGGTGAAGTGTTACCTTTTGATTTTTGCATTAGTCCGTAAACGGGGTCTGTCTTATAAGTACATCACTCCTATCTTTATAGAAGGGGGAAGAAATGGGTTACAGAGAAGGAAGAAAGAACATCACAAAATCTATGAAGAAATGATAACAACACGAACTGACTGCACAGGCAACATCAATTTACATTAGAACCTAATGGTGTGGCTCATTTAGGTTATTACAAATCTCGTAATTTGTAGGCTATTTCTTAAAGTGTAAGCTCTTCATATTGTTCAGAATCAAGAAACTAAAATGCTTTTCAAGTTCTGATTTTTTTTTCCTTAAAAAGAGCCAGCAGCAATAAGGTATGCCAGCAAAGGTTAAGATCTCCAAGAAGTGAGTAATGTCATCTTTCAGTGATTTTCTTCTATTTTTTGAAGTTGTAGGTGAGCTATTATCTCAGAGTTCAAAGTAGAAAAGGGTCAAAAATATATATTTTTTTTCTGTTAATCTCATAGTTTTTAAATTGTTCTCCATCTTTTCCTTGGAGAACAAGGAGCAGCTGCATCCTATTGTGCTCCAAAGGTCCCCCATGAGAGATGCCAGGGGTGTGGGTCTGGCATCAGTGCTTCCAGCTTCCACCCAAGCCCCTGGGTCTTGTGGGCAAGCCTGAGATCTGCACTCTTTACGGTTAGAACTGTATCCAGGCTTTTCAATTTCAGAAACCCTAAGTCACAGTTATTACAGACTGCTTTTACTGCACACCTTTGCTTTCTAGCTATATACATCTGTGCTGAGGCTCAGACTCACCATTATTCATCTGCCACTTCCTAGCGTACCAGGTGAGTGCCCCAGCAGCTGAAATATAAAGTCTTTGCAGAGTTCCAGATTAAATGTAACAGATTCTGGATGAGAGCAGGAGAGTGCTCACCTGTACCGTGGCAAAGGCAACGTATCCCTTAACTAATTCAAGTTTGGATAGTTTGGACTATCTTTCTCTTATTCCATCTTTGATATATTCTCCTTAACCATTTGAATTCAGTCAGTTTCTGTTATCAAATTAATTATCTGGAAGTACAGAACGTAGATTAGAAACCAGCAATGACTTGGTAACAGCTTTCATCAGGCAGCTGGAGATGCCTAACAGCAACCACAAAGCCTTTCTGCGTGCCTGCAGTCTCTCTCAAGGCAGACACTTGGATCTACAGCTTCCAGTCAGACTGCAAACTGCCTGTCATCTCTCTCCAGGTCACATCTCAGAGCAGAATGAACACAGTCTGAAAAGCTTTGTGCTTCAACTTTGTTACCATTTCCATCTTTTCTTACCTAGTCCATATCCCTTCCTCAGTCACACTTATTAAAGTCTAGAGCATCCCTATGTAGTCAGTGGGATAATCAGAGATCAGTATCACCCTAACCAAGAGCACAATATAATGCGTTATGTTTTTATTGATGTGAGAAGCACCATGAGTATTTACAGCACTGAATAAATACATTACCCTTACGCTATATTACACATGCGTGCCTTGTGTCTGTGGAGTGCACTACACGTGCTCAGCAGAATAGTTCTGCAGAACAGCGTTCAGCTCTGATGCAGAGCGGCTCAGTTTCTCAGACCATTTGGAAAACTGCATGAAAAAATTGGAAGATTGTAGGAGAACTGGCTTACTGACCGATTTGCTGGAATTGTGTAAGCCAGCACATGCACCTGTAAGGTTTCCAAGGTGAAACCTCTCATGTATTAACCCAAATTCTGTAGTGAGCCTGGCGATTTGATAGCTGAAGTCACAGGCTGCTGCAGTTCAGGCTTTTTTTTGTTTCATTTTGGCTACTGGCCTCTTCATGCAAGTACACGTGATAGGAAACACAGACATACATACGCACAGGGATTCTTAATAAAAGATAGTGAGTAAAAGCTTTTATGAAGGATCCTGTGTACAATTTATAGCAATATGCCAAATGCAAAATGAAACGCTGCCAGGAGTTCCTTCTTTCATCTGTCTGACAAGAACAAAGGAGATAGCAGAAGATTACACACAATGATTTTTAAATGCAAGGTAAAATCTCTTGAACAAATCTTAAAATAATACCTCATTTGTACAAGGGAGACAACTTAAACCCAACTTGACTAATCAGGTGCTCATTTTAAAGAGATCTTCATCTAAGAGTCTTCCTCCCCCTAAGTAGATTATCTGACCTCTGTGAAGAATGATCCTTGGGTTTCTCTACAAAACTCACCATGCCGATAAGCAAGGTGCCTTCATTTACTAAGTTTGCTCTTGCATCGTGTGCTGTTAAAGTTTGGCACCTCTGAGATTAAATGTAGGTCTCTGACTATACCAGCTACACAGACACAGGTGATTTTTCATGCAAAGACACTTTCATGAAAAATGCCGAGTGAAAATTTTTTAGATAATATATGAAATAGTATATTGGATTTTCTTTTGCTCTCTTCAACAGAAACAAAATGGAATATCCCAGTCAGGGAGGTGTCTGGGAGGTGTAGGTTTCTTCCATTCCCTTGAACAGTTTTGGAAAGAGATTTACATCCTGGAATGATGCATAGATAGCTTATGCCTGATCTTTGATTTAAAAAAAAAAAAGAAAAAAAGAAAAAAAGAAATTGAATGTTTCTAGATGTCAGAGCTGGCAGGTGACAGATTTAAGGGGTGTCGAAGGCCATTCTTTGTTCTCCCCATCCTCTCAGCTCCCCTCTGCTCAGTTCCAGGGGACACATCCTTCTTGAGTCCTTCATCCTGAGCAGATGGGTGGTGCAGTTTGGTTCCCTCCACTTGGGAACACCTCCTCATCTTCAAACATCTAAAGACATCTGTGCCTGTGGCATATACTACACTGAACTTCAGTATCTCACAAGCCACGTGTGGACATTAGGAGATGAAATTCCCATTCCCATCCATCAGAAAGCTGTTTGTTGGCACACTGAGATTGTGTGGGGAGGGAGGAGTTGCATGAGATTCTTGATTGCTCTACTTTGAATGGATTTTTGTGGAGGAGCTTGAAAATATGTCTGAATATATCTGATATCCTTGCAGATGCCAGAGAAAGCTTGCCACAGCATCTTCTCTGAGCAGGAGGAACAGGTTTCACCATAAAACAATTCTGGACTAAGGGATGTTCTCGGCACTTGGTCAAATTCTTCCTCTTACAGGACTTGTTGCCCTCAGAACCGGTACAGAATCTGCTGTCCAAGTGGTTGGAGTCGAGCCTTCTGTCCTCTTGTACGGTTCTTTTTCTCCTTATGGAAAGGGACAGGACCCCAGGGACCTTTAGACGCCTGTGTGCCATGCAGGCTATGCCACTGTCTCAGTACAGCCTCTTGTAAGGCATTTCACAAGCTGTAGGGCTGGATAAAAGTCTAAAATCTCTTTTTTGATCAAAGGCTATGTCAGGCTCAAGCTCTTTTTACTTCAATGTGGTCGTAAACAAACATGATCTTCCAGATTTTAGTGATGTTGGAAGGTTTAGTAACCCCAAATCCGTAGGGAATGGATTAGCATTTCCTAATCCATTTCAGATGAAATGAGTGGGGGTGAACTCAATCCACTTTCCTTAATGGCTTAATGAGTCTGTTTGAGGCAGATTGAGGAGAGGTCATGGAACTTCAATGTCTAGCAGAGGGACAGTAAGAAACATTTAACAGTGATTTGCAGAATGAGCATCTATTTAACTGCTGTACTTATCAGTGACTTCTTTTAGTAAACAGCAACAAGGACTGCAGTCACTTTTATATCGTTTTAATAATTCATTTAAAACTTTTAAATACGAGATGGTTGTCCCTCTTGTGACATCTCTTACAACCTACCCTCCATATTGGTGTCTCACCAGCTGCAGAGAGGCCAACTCATTGTCCCCGCTCTGCCCTGGTACCCATGTTCCGACAAACCCTCCTGGCCTTCATGCCACTCCGTGTGCTGTCGGGCAGAAGTTTCCCAAGGAACCCGCAAAGCCACTTCACTGTCCTCTGTCAAATCCTCTGTCAATTTTTTTTAGATGCCTGCAAAAAATATTAGATGCCTGCAAAAATACTGGCAACAGATAAATCGTGAGACCATGACTGATCCCACCATCGAATATTCTGTTGGGTTCAGCTTTACCATTCACCTGTTTTCTCTTTTTCATGGCTTTGGAATGAGTGCCTTCTTTGGGTTCTGAATTTTTATGTTATGTTCACAAAGAAAAATCCTGTCTCAAGTCTAAAATTTGTGAAGACTGTGATAATGCTACGTAATGATCAGGAGAGCATGAAATTCTCCATACTTGTTCTTCGTGCATCTGGGATCCTGCCATGGGGATATCAAAAGAAGAGTGCATGCATTCCACATACAAGCTCCTGTTTGAAGTTCCAGTAGTTTTTTTGTGAGAGCTGAATTGTTCAGAAACATTTCTGGCAGACAATACTAAAATATTCACCAGTCTGTTGATCTAGTTCAAACTCAAATTTGCAAATTGTTTTATTCCTTCCTAATTCTAAATGCCAGAGAGCAAATAATAGCTGTATGCCACCTTAATATTCGCTGCGTTACTTTTCTTAAAATGCTGGAATTACAATACAGGTGCATTTTTAAGAGTTCTTCAATTATCTGCAGCTAAAAAAGGAATCTCTATAGTGTTAAAGCATGTCTGCTGACATAAAAATTACTTCCTGCAAACATTTTGTTTGAAGAGCTGTTTGATACAATTTTCCTGAAATATGAGGAAGTGGGATTTTTTTTTTGCTTGTCTTAGGCTGTTCGTATGCACACGATGTAGCTCTGTGAAAGTGATGCCCCTTAGACTGATGGACAGGGGCTGCTGAAGATGAAGCTCTGCAGCAAAAGCAGATTTCATAATCTCCCTGAGACATGAGCAACGAAGACGAGCTATTTTATCGATGAACTCTTTGCCGTAATTACAAAAGAATAGTAACAGGCCAGGAGTCTGCTTTGCAAGTCAACGTCACCTTCTGTTGCTTGGATTCCTGTTTTGCTTTTTACCTTTTCAGTTTACATAGAGAAATAAAAGGAAAATATAATATCTGAAAGGTCTAGTCTGAGTGAATAGAGTGTTAGCAGAGTACCTGAGAACATGCATAAATGTAAGTTCCTAAGTAGTCCGTTGAGTCGCATCCCTGATTTAATGAAGTGGTTAAGTACAAACTCTTAAACTGGGGTCAAGGAGAAGTTTATGAGAGTGCTAAGTAGATGAGGGACTAGACTAGGAGTCAAAAGTTCATCATCTGATTTCTCCTGTCAACAGAGGCTGTTACTGCAACCCTGTTTTAGCTCGTTCCATCCCGATCCTATTCCTGCTGAAGCCAAAGTGAGATTTCTGTAGGATAATTCATTGCAAACTGGATCAGGCCCATCTTATCCGTATGTTTCAGATCCCTNCAACTTTTTTAGGATACTTCTGATCCCTTAAGTTTCTAAATTCTAATTCCCTCCTCTGATCCTCTCTTGTGTGTGTCAGTGGGCGTGTAAATAAATACATGCATAATCCCCTGAAGTTCTCGATAACGTTTAAATTGATAAAATAGATTAAATGGAAACAAACTTCATATAATTACTGAGCGATTACTGAGTGATTTGCAGTTTCTAATTATAAAATGGAGGAATTATTTTACAAAAATATCCATAAAAACTAAAGAGCTATTGGCCTTCCTCCATTCTGATGCTGAATCTCAGCTGTGTGGCACGTACCAGAAAGCTATGCTTTATCAACCAGGACGCTCTGATTTCCTGATGAAGGGCTTGCCCTGTTAATTGATTTGCTGATCCAATCGCCTGGTGCAGGCCATCACCATCTTCACACTTTCATGTGTTCAAACTCGAGATCAAACCACGTGTGAGTTATGTCTCTCCTCCATCCTTTTTTCTGGACAGCAACGCACTGTGTCTGTTCATTCAGCATCTTACTGTCAGTGGCAGCAGATGAATTAGGTAGGGCAGGTTTTTTTGTGCCTGATGGGCAGGGGCTTGATGGCTGCTGTCTCTGGACCAATGAGCAATCTGGCACAGCCAAAATATGAGTTTCAAGCTTCATCTGGGAGGGATCAGGAGTCACATTGAGTTCACGCCCTGCTTGCGATCTCCAGGCTTCTTTCCTCTACTCAAGTGTATCGGCATCTGCCGATTGCTGCAGGTCTGTTGAGCTCAGTGATGTCAGGCAGGCGGAAGAGGCACAGCAGTGCCATGAGCACAACGCTGCTGTCGCCGGTGGCTGCCTTCTCCATCCGAAATACATAAATCCACTTCCTGTGCTAGAGCACTCCTGGCACCCTGCGTTCAGAAATATGGCCATCTGGTGGCTGCAGCGGGGACACACTGCTCTGATCACAGACGCTGTCTCTCGAAGGCCAGTAAGAGCTTAAAAATTCTCATTAGGAGTACGTACCTGGCACAGGAATGTGGCTCAGCAGAATGACTCCCCCAACTTGTATTAAAACAAAGTTTTACTTCGTACTGGGTTCTGCTGGGACGTAAAGGCCGGGTCCTTGTTTGATATAAATCAGTGTAGCACTCCTGAAATCAATAGAGCTACATCAATGCACTCCAGCTGTGGGAGCCACTGGGCTTGCACCAGGACAAGATCTGCTCTGAATTGCTGCATCTTTTTCAGCACGTAAGGAAGACAAAACTGAAGGGAGAACATAAACATTTTTCAAGACTCTGGAAATTCAATTTCCTTTACTGATGATTAGTTATTCTATAGTTTCTTTAAAGTGAAATTTCACTTAGAACTTTACGCAGAGGAGTATGAACAGAAGTGAGAAACGTGCTAAAATCCTAGTTGGTAGTCCCTACTCTGCTGGGACCTTTGCCCTTCCAGAAAAAGTTGCAATATCAAAACACTCTAAAGGTGATCAAAGGCAGGGAATGGTTCACTTTTGAAGAGACAAAAAAGACTGGGATCCCTGGGCCTCAAAGAGAGGCACTGAACGGAAAATGACAAGTAGGCCAAGGAAGGTCAGTGAGGAAGGATTGTTCATGGCTTTTCAAAACACAGAACTTGGAGGAATCCCGTGAAACATTCACACGATGGATTCCAAACAAAGAGGAGTGCTTGGCATTTTGTTGGATGTGTTTGCATAACTCGTGCTGCAGAAGGCTGTGCATCCCACAAACTGCTTCTGACAAATACACGAGTAAAAAACTGCACGAGGCTGTCAAACACCACGACTTCACCTCTGACTCAAAGTTTCTGAGATGCAGTTGAGGTGAAATCTGAGAAGATGTTGTAAGAAAGCATTGTTCTTTTCCTTATCACACCCACTGTCCTCTTCCCAGGTGCCTGGGACCAGCCCTGCCTGGGCGCTGGGCACGGAGCTGAGTGGGCCGCAGTCTGGCTGTGAGCTTCCTGGCGTTCACTGGTGTTCATGATTCACATAGCTCATGCCACACCTCGCTGAGATTGCATTGGTTAGTGCTTCATATATTTCAAGGCTTACAGGATTTATCTCTCTGACGGACACCTAGAGCAAAGTCTGGGGGATGTTCTGCAGCCTGTGAACATGGGAAGACTCGAATCTGCCCCCGCAGCTGACCTGTAGAGGGTAACAACAGCTCTCCCTTTGTCTAAAAATAATGTTTAAAAGATCTTGCTACACTTGAAGTGACAATAATGGTGTGGCTCAGTGGGCAGAAACAACCTGAATCCTCTGCACCATAAAAAGGAGTCATTTCATAAAATAACTCAGATTAAGAACAGAAGTGAGCTATAAAAATAGAGCATTAATGTTTCATGAGAGAGGGACACTGCTAACAAGTGCTAAATGTAGAAAAGCCAGGAAACATAAATAATAATTTCTGCATCAATATTTAATCAGAAAAATTATCTTCAGTTGTTGTTTCCTCACATTATTTTTATTATTTAGGCTCAGTTCTCTTGATGGAAATAGGTATGTGATCAAACATTTCTGAGTTAGTGTGATACTGATAGGTAATTTCATAATGAAAAGTGGCTTGAAGGGCAAATGGGGTTAATTTTCACTTAATGCAATGGTTTTTAAGGTGAAAGCAAGAAGAAAGCTGGTACGTGCAGCATTGGCAGTTGTTAAAGTGCCACATATTTCACAGAATCTAGTTGTGACTTCTTTTAGCAATCCAGCAGCAATCATAAAATAGTTGGGGATTTTTTCTTTGTTTTTTTGTTGTTGTTTTGGTTTTTTGCCTGTGAGGCCACAGCTATTTGCCCTCTGACTTGAGCACTGCACAGTTTCCAGTGGATTTGTGCTAGTGACATTATCAGGAAGAACTCTGAAGCCTGTTTTGAAAATAGAGAAGGTCAGAGAGTAAACATTTCCAAAAGTATTGCAGTAATTAGGGGGCCTAGCTTCATTCAGCCTTTAATTAAGAGTCTTAATTCTATCCTCAGAGTTTTGCCAAGATAAAATAAGAATTTGTGGTAGAGCAGAGAATTAAACCAGATCATCTGAACTCATCTGTGTCTCATGGGGCTCACTTTAAGTCTTTGGACCCTTAAAGAATTAGGATTACCATTTCTGGAAACATCAAATATCTATTCCTGGGCCAAAACTTCTTCAAGTTAGATTGTGTTTTGAACTGAACTTGTTATCAGTGTCTGTTGTAACTGGAACACCTTCCATTCCCTTCTCTCACCCCTTTGGCATCAGATCTATAATCAAACATCACCGTGTTCTTTTGGGTGTGTTTTACACTGCCCATGTGAGTACAAACACAGCATTGACACTTCAACTTTATGATATCACAGCCTGACCTGTGATTGTACATGTCTAATTACCTTACCTTGTCAAGGCTTTAGACAGTGATATGCACAATTTAGGGGGATTTCATGCAATTCAGAATTTTGAAGTTTTGAAGGAAACGAGGACCTCTCAACTACTTGGCTGCAAGCAGAGATTTTCTGTGCAGTCTGCTCTTGTTTGAATATATAAGGCAGCAACTTCATTTACTTTTAAAAAATGCTGCACGTAATTCATACAGGAAGAAAAATAGGATGGAAAGCAAACTGTGAGCTGAGAGAGAAGAGGATGTAGCAAAGCGAGAGGGTGTGACAGGAGACACAATGATGGGGAAGAGCTGGTGAAGGCCAGGGCTCAGGGATGGAGGGGAGCAGGAATAGGGTAAGGGCTGGAAGGCCTGTGAGAGTGTGGGACAGGGAGAGAGAGCATCAGACCGCACAGCAGGCACGAGGGCTGCTGTGGGGGAATGGAGGAATGCTTGGAGTCACCTTTGGGCACTCTTTGCTCAACTGAGAGTTTAAGAAACCTCCAAGGTATATTTGTTTTGCTACCTGGTGGATTTAAATTCAGCTGAAGGAATTGGCTCATCTACCTCTGAGTTTCCAAGTGTTTGAAATGCAGTTCCTCCCTGCTAGCGATAGAGGAGCAGCCTACCCTTGGAGTGGGACACCACAAGTTAGGTTTTTCTCATTGAGATCTTTTAACATGAAGTATACACGGTGCTGGAAGGGAAGTTAAATGCAGCCGAGCCAAGCAACAATAGTTTTTCACCCAGTTCATAAACCTTCCCCATGCACAGTCATTCCTTACCTGGAACTCGGGCTTCTGTGAGGCTGTGCTGCTGGTAACCAGACTGCTGCTGTTCCCAAAATGATGATGGTGAACATAAAATGAAAGAAATTACACATTATTTTCAAGAAGAGGGGTTTATAAGAGAGTAAGCATACTGGAATAAAAATCACACACAACTTTTTTTCTTTTTCTTTTTACCTTCCTTGATGTATTTGTTATATGCTAGTTTCAAAAGTGGTGAGTTGTCTGAAATGCAAACTCAAGCAAATACTAATTTTGCTGACTACAGCCATGTGTATTCTAGTAAATTATGGCCTGTGCAACTAACAGCTGCTTCTACAGTTCCCAAATTGTTTATTTTTTAAGCTTTAAAGCCCCAAGCTTTTTTTTTTCCCCCAATTCTTTCTTCTGTTCTTGCAGAACAGCAGAGAGAGAAGAAATGTTCCAGAGAAATTTGACGAGAGCTAGCAAAAGGGAAAGGCAGGAACATAAATAAAAGAAGGTAGAAAGATAGCTGACAGCTCACTACTCCTGTAGGGAAACTTCACTTTTTATTAGGAAATGCATTTGTGTGCTTTATGGTGACTTGAGCCGAGTGCTGAATTAGTATCTGGACAGGAAAAAAAAAAACAACAGAACCAAGTTATACACTGCAAGATATTCTGCTACTTTGGTATGAATGATCCCAAAAGATCCTCAGCCAGTTTTCATGAGTTTTGCAGTAAGAGAGGCGAGGGTTAACCCATGTGTCTCAGGTATTTCTGGCTGTAAATAACAACACAGTGAGAAAGGCCTGCTACAGGAAGGGGCACTAATGATGCATTAAGAATTTCAACTTTTAGTTGATCTGTGTCCTAGTATTACAAAATCACTGCTTATTCAGTTTTACCATTTGATTAAAAATAAAATTCCTAACTAAAGCAGGTCTGGAAAAATGAAAGCTATCTTTAATCCACAGCTGCACATCCAGGCAGTGCAACTGGCACAGTATGCACTGTCATGTAGTGAGAAGCCTGTAGCACGGATGTATCAGAGAACCAGAGTGCTTAAAATCCTAACTGAAGGGGGACAACAAGAAATAAGAAATTTGCGCTGTAATTCTCAAGACCCCAAGCAAGCTGTGTGCGTTGACTGCTGTCATAGCCTATGCATGAACAAAACTTATTTCTTAATGCTGAGAGTTCACAACCCAAGTTCCCTGGCCGAAATTGTTGTGTCTGATTGCCTGAATCCTGGCAAAAAGTGCTGTGACGGGGCACAAAGCCAGCTGGAGGTCGGCCAGCGATGATGGAGCCCGGGGCTCCCGCCTCTTCCCACCTCCCTTCCCCACCCGTGGCTGGATGCTGCCTGCAGACGGCTTCTCCGAGCAAACCGGGGGCTGGGTGCTGCCTGGAAGGTGCTCGGGAGGGCAGAGGAACAGGTGCTGCTCCTGGGAGAGTCCCGGCATTCAGGATGCTGGAAGCGTGGAACAGATGCTCTCACCATCCCCAGCGCTCGTACTGCGTCGTGCTGGCGAGGGTCCCAGCGCCTGACAAGTCAAAAAGCTGTGATTGCTCTTTGTGGAAGGGGGGGGGGAAATGGGTCCTCCGACCTGATGCGCACTCACATCTGTGTAGCAGTGGGCAGCCAAAGGCAGCTGTGTGAGTGATGGGGTGGTCAGGGTGTCACAGAACTACCATGTTCACTGCGGGCAGGCAGTGCCAATGCAGGAGCTGTAGTGCTCTCAGCCATCCTGGCTACGTCTGCATCAGGAAATATACAGATCACCAGCAGCAACTGCGAACAATAGGAACCCCATCAAGCCAGCACAAAGTCGTCATAGCCCAACGTGGTGTCTCCAGCAACGGCCACGAGAAAGGAGCAAGCATGGAGAAACGTTACAATGCATGTAGTGCTTCCTGAAGGTGCTAACAGTAACCCAGCAAGGACAGCAGCTAAGGCTGGGAGAGAAAGGGCCGTGTAACAATGGGGAAGATTATTACCACCTTGCAGATATTAGAGACTATTCATATCAAATTATGGGGGATGGAGAAGAAGATAATAGCAGTCAACTCAACAACTATCTGATAAGTGATCCGTAATAGGATGTTATTAAATGTCCCTGACACGCTGTGAATTATGCACTGATAAAAGAGGCTGTTCCAAATATTTAATTGTGCAATTTACATTTTGTTTTTACAATAGCTGTGAACAAAAAATGCAAACAACTCAAATAATGAACATAAAAAGCACAGGATGACTTATTTTTCTGCTGCCTTTGTAGTGTTGAACTTATTTTCTGACTTCTTAACCAGTTCTTCCATCTATTTAAATGAACCCTTGAAAAAATCTGATCAAAAATGCCAGTAAAAAGTATTTTCTCACTTCCAGAATAACTCGCATCAAAGGAACAAAAAGTCCTTTAAAATTATCTGCATCTCCCATCTACGGCCTGCATGTGTGCAGCAGGTAAGGGTTCATTAGCTGTGCTGTGCAAGGGTTTCCTAATGAGAAAACCTTTAAGGCTGGCCCCAAATGACAGAGCAGTCTCTCAGTTGCTGATGTCTGCAGTGACATGGGCTGGAAGCGGCACAAGAAGTGCTCAGGGTTTTTGAAGATCATGCCTGTCGGGAATGAAGGGCAGGAGCTTCAGTGAGCTCCTCCAGCTGTTGGGCTTCTCCCCTGCTGCAGAGCAGTCCCTGGGAGGGAAGCACCAGAGGTTCCCTAACAGAATTACCTTGTGCCAGCCTCCTTTCCAGATGGCAGCTCCCCTCACAATACCTCCTCAGTGTCTGCAGTAGGGCTTGCTGGGCGTTCATTGACTTGTCACAGCATTTCCTATTAAAAAATGAAACAAAACAAAAAACCCCTTTTCTCCCTTCACACGCATGTGAGGAGACTATCATAAAATTCCATAAAATTAGTTCAAAGGCAAGAAAATTGTTGTGAAGCAGCAAGCTTGCCTGTGTGAAAACATTCTCCAAAGGGTGTATATTAACAGTGCCAATTTAAAACTTCCCAGTCTGTGTGTGTTTACAGGAGAACAAACACTTTTAATTTTCCTTTGTCTTGCACATGGAAAGGAATAAAAAACCCTGCCATTTTCTCCAAGGGGAACATTCTGGTTTGATTACTTTCTAGAAAAACTCCTACATATAGAAATCTAGAAAAGCAAACACTTTAAAATTCTGTGAAAGAGAGAGAGGTAACATTAAAGCTTGCTTTAATCATTCCAGGGCAGCTCTGGGCTCTCAGAAGAGCTGGGCTCGCCTCTTGCTCTCCCAGGCTCCTGCCTTCTGTGCAGTTTCTTACAGAAGTGTTTTGTTTGTCAAACCCTGTTCTGTTTGTGGGTTGCTTTTTATTTTTTTATTTTTTTTGGTGTATGTGTATTTTACTATTATGATTATGGTTATTTTATGAAGGATTTCTCTGGGAATAAGGGCTCAGCTTTCTGGGAAGAAGCAGCTTCTCTAGAACAGTTTGAGTTTGAAATAAGTGGAAACAGAGGGTGTTCTGAGAAAGGGACAAGGGTCTGATTTGGACCTCATGCAAGCAGGGCTGCACCAGCTCTTGCCATCCTCCTGGATGAGAAGGCTTTTATTCCATACCCACACACCCACAGGTACCATGCAGGCTAGCAAGAGCTGTGATTCATAACTGCAGCCAATGGAGGGTGAGGAGTGCTTGTGAAACAGCTCTTCATTTTTTTATGCTTGGACAAAATCAGAGCATCAAAAGCACTCAAAAATGCTGTTTTGAGGGCTTGCTTCCCCCTCATTTTCTCCTAGACTCTTTTCTGCCTGTGGAACAAAAATCACAACTTCTTACTCTGGCTGCCATTGGTTTTGTGTCCTGGAATCCCTGTTGTCTTCCAGTGAGGGAGGTGCTCCTTCCATGGCCTTCTCCATCGAAACAAGAGCAAGGGCATTGGGAGGACCCAAAGACATCAGAGTCTGCTTTTAGCTCTGCCCCACAGATAGGTGAACGCTACTGACCAGCTGTGATTTGACTGTGAAGAAATTAATGGCTATGTAAATTGAAGCCATCTTCTGAACCCTTTGCATAACACAAGCCATAGATTTTCATGACGTGGCTCTCCCACCACACTCACAACTTGAGGTGGCATTTAACCACTTCTGTTAGAAAGGCATCAGGCACCATCAGGTTTCAAGTACAGCTCTATGGGTAGATGGTTTCAATGACTTTCTCTGAAGTAGATACAAATATTCTCTCTTTGTTTTCTGAGGAAAAGAATTGTTTTCCAGTTTTAAAATAAGAGATCTCACAAAGACATGAATTGGTCTGTCTTTACCATGTGAGTCTTGGAGGATGTCTAGACATGTCAAAAAAAGCTTGGGAGCAGGAATTCTGGTGTCTCTTGAAAAATAATAAAAGCAAGGTTTCCTCAGTTTTTTCCTTGATAAGAGTAAATTATTTAAAAAAAAGGCTATCTTCTTCCCCATCTATTCTTTGGTCTGACTTTGTTTATTTTCGTTTTCATACACACGTAGTTACAACAGTGTAACAAACGACAGCCTGGCATGGAGAGAGAGTTCTGAAATAAGTAAAGGTCCCCACACAAAAGGCTCCAGAAAGCTGAATTTGGTGCATACCCTGCTAGTTCCCACCCTCCAGCTCTCTCCATCCCAACTGAACCCCATTCCAGGCCCGCCAATTTCAAACCTGTCTGTGTAACCTGTGGGTGCGGGGTGCACGTGGACTTCAGCTCCTGGGAATGAAAGACAGCTTAAATATAGCCAGGACATGGAGTATGAAATTCATTAATTAGATCTTGTGTCAAAAAAAATGAAAGAGAAAATAGGGGATGGTGGTGGAGAACGGAGTGGGGTCATAATGTGAAGTCAGTTGCCCTGAAGTCTATGCTAGCTATCGGGACACTGAAGTTCAGTCTACATTGAAAGAGTGAGAAAAGCTTAGACAAGTTTTAGCTTTGGGATTTTGTGGGTTTTGCCCATACTGACAGCTGAAGCTCCTCTGTAAAGTGTGCGTTTGCTGCTAGACTGAATGTTGTGCTTTGCTTTAATGTCCTGCTGTATGCAGATGGCAGGATGGAGGGAATGCTTTGGGAGCCACTGAGGGACCTCAGGCTCCTCCTCTCCCAAGGACTCACCTTGAGGGCAGGTGTCTTCAAACAGTGACTGAGAAGAGACAGGAGACTTCCTGGCCTTACAGCCAGGCTAGGGGAGGTGGTTGTGACGTCACCTCCACAGCTGCCAAGAAATCCTGCAGGTGACTTTTTGCTTTGTGCTCTATGAGCTCCGACGCAGCCAGAGATCTGCTTCTGTATGTTCAAAGCACTGTGC
Source organism: Penelope pileata (assembly GCA_013396635.1). Lineage (NCBI taxonomy): Eukaryota > Metazoa > Chordata > Aves > Galliformes > Cracidae > Penelope > Penelope pileata. Next base: position 13,191 of record WBMW01001040.1, on the reverse strand, counting down.
AAGCATTATGTAATTAATTCTCAGAAAACTCCGATGAGGGTGATGAATTGTGCATGAATTGTTCCCTACTAATCATAAAAGACAGGAGGCTTTGCAGAACTAATGCCTTGTATCTATTGATCTCTCTGTGCAAAACCTTTGCTATCGTTGTAGCATCTGTACCACTGCATTGCCAAAAAACTCCAGCCAAGAGCAGGGTCCTGTTGTGTTAAGCGCAGCCTCGTGCAGTTGGTTTTGTCAGCTTCTCCCAAAAGAGCTTTTAACTTACACAGAATAAAAGGTTGAGAAGAATCAGAGACAGAGAGAGAAGCAGCTGAGATGTCCTCAGCAGCATAGCTGGCTACCAGGAGGAAGGCAAGGTTGCTTAGGAACTGCTGTATAGGGAACTGCTGTCTAGCAGACCACGAGCCTCTGCCAGGGATGCTTACTGCCCAGTGTGTTTTTGCAGATGAAATATAATAAGCACATCACACGGACAGCATCCCCAGCTTGCACCTCAAAAGAGCTAGACCTTTCCTCCAGGATCAGTGCGATAATGTGAGATGCAGCCTGCAGTCTCTAAACAGAAGTAGAATTAAGTTGTGCATCATCCTTGAAAACAGGGAAAAAAACAAAGTGGGAAAATACATTTTAAATATTAAAAACTGAAGTATCATAAAAGACAGAAAAAGGCGAGGAAAAAACCTGGTTGTTTTTTTTTTTTCAGACTGCAAATAATTGTTTTATGCAAAGTAATATAAATCTAATTCCAATGGCTAACAGACTATTGTGATAATCTTTAATAATTCCTCAGAGTATCCCTGCTCGAGCTCCATTTAGTGTTTTTGGTTTTGCATTACTGGTTCATCCTACGTGCTATCACAGCACATATTATGCCTGCAATTTCAAGCCTTATTAAAATAATCATTTTTATCTGAAATGGAGAGCTGTTACTTACCACTGGAAATATATCATTAGCTCATCCCCACTGAATAGCTCCTTCCTCCCCACTAAAAGTTAGATGCCTGTCAACATTTCAATATTATCCCTAACGTTTTGAAACGCTCTGTAATTATGGAGGATTTTGTTGGTGGATTGTTTTTAAGAAATAATGGGTGGAAAAGCCTGTCTTGTCTTTTCCATGTGGGATACGGAAGGGGAGAATACGTGCCAGGAAAAATTAGCTATATTTCAGCTTCTAATTTTGCCAGCAGAAATACCTTTTTTTTTAATTTTATTTCTTTATTTTGTAAGACAGAAATACGAGCGAGACTCTCATATTAATCAGGATAATTCAGAGATGTCATAACAGGTCTGAGACCTTTGAAAGAGGCCCTGTGAAATCCCTTTTTGGCCGGTATTAATAAACAGTTGTGTGGGAGGGAGCTGCTGTGTTGGTCAATCACAGCCACTGAACACAGCCGTGGCAGGGCCCATGTGCCAGGGCAATGCATGCTGGCTGCAGCAGCGCGGGACATCTGCATGGAGCACCTGGCCCCTGCGAGACGTGCATCCTTCGGGAGAGCAGCGAGCAGCCAAACAGGAGCACCCACAGTGTTTAAAATAACGCTGTGTGCTCGTCCTTAGGGGGCTGAGTCCCACCTCAAGAGCCTTTACGCGGTGCAAAAAACCCCACTTCATCAGGTACAAAAAAGCAATAGCAAATAGACACAGCAAATAGCAAATCCATTTCAACATATACACAGATGAAATATGAAAGCACTAGGCCAGATGAATCTAATATGTGGTTGCTTTAGTGTCATAAAACAGCCATAGATCAAGAAGACGAGATTGTAGGGAAATCTTGCATAGGAAAGTTTGAGCGTTTTAGCCATTGGCTTTAGCCCTGCAGCTCGACTCTCAGCAATATTTCCTTCCTGCAGCGAGAGGCACAGCCTGCCCTCCGTTATTTAACTCAAGGGCAGACAGTGACAGGTGAAGATAGGTTTGTAAAGATAGCAATAACAAAACAACATGTAAAGCAATGGAAAAGAGCAAGGAGGAAAATTACCTGCAGTGGGATAGAAGTGTTTCTCCCACACTGGAGAGCAGGAAGCAAAACTGAGGATATCAAAGCTCTCTCTGGAGCTGTCTCAGCCTGGAGGAGCACTAATGGAAGAGTCAGAAAGCAGAGACGGAAGCATAATGTGGAAAATATGATAGACTTTCAGGGGAGAAAGAAGTAATTAAAAGGAATATTAGTTTCAAACAGAAAAAAAAAAAAAGCTCACTGATGATTTTAGGAACAGCATGAGAGCTAATGGGATCCCGAGCAAGGATGTAATTTGAAGGCTCGTGACCTGGCTGGTCCATCAACCACCTGAAAAGCAAAAGGATATTGACAGATTGGTGAGAAGAAAGTGAATGAGAGACAAAGAGGTGAGAAGGATTCACGCAGGAAAGAATGGGAAGAAACAGGGAAACACAAGAGAGTTCAGCCACATTCTGTCTAGACAAAGGAACAGCAGCAACTTGCAGCAAGACACACTTCCCTGGGATGCAGTTTCTGTGCCTGCATAACTTGACAATTACTATCACAACTGTGATTTCTTTACAAGTGGGAAAATAGCGTGGAAGGAGGCTCCTTCCTGCTCCGGGCTTCCTGTGCACCTTGGGAGCAAGCACCACACTGACACCAGCAGAGCAACATTCAGAGCACACAATAAACACGGCTCCAGCCTGCCACGGGGACGCCTGCCTGCCTCACCACCCACACGAGGAACATATGTGCCATTGGAAATGAAATTCCCCTGATAATTGCAGCCTCTCTTCCAACAGACAAAGAATGTATCTGTTTGCTGATTAAAAGACTTTTAAAGAATCTCAACGAAGGCTTTGTTTGTTTTAAATTTGTGCACGGTGGCATCTCTAAGGACCAAAAACACTTGCTCTCCCCAGAAAAAAGAACTTGCTCAGCATGGCATGGTGACAAGAATGGCAGAACAGCAAAGCAGCATGTCAGGGAGATGGAAGGTTTCAAAAGGAAAAACACAAAGGTGCCTCCAGGTTTATCCAAGTCTATTTTTTTCTTTGAGAATTGTAATTACTCAACATACAAGATTTCTTCTGAATGTCTGCAGGGGGTTTTGCGGTGTTTTTTTTATTTCCTCTTCTTGACAGCACCTCCTGCTGCCATCAGACTGACAGGCATTGCACTTTCCCTAGTAACGTCAATGAAAAGCTTGCCAGATGCGTTTTTGCGTTGTACAGCTCATCTGGACTTAGAGAAACCCACACCAGAAGAACGTTCGAGGGCTTCACAATGGTTATGCAATCTCCTGTTCCTTTAAAATAACTGTTTATCTTCAGAAAAGCGTATGACAGAAGGAAAGCATTGAGTTGAGACACTGAGCAGACTAAAAGCCAAGCAGTAGACAAGTTGTGGCCGTTTTTCTTCCTTTCAAGGTATTTGGGGATTGAAGGAAGTTTCTAGGCTGTCATCCTGGTGTGTGAATATTTGGCCTCATGCTTGGGTGAGACAGAATTTCACTCAACAGCTCATGGAAAAAAAGACACGAACATGAAAGCAATGCTTTTTAATGTCTTTGGTAGGGTTTAGTTCCATTTCTTTCGGGCCATTTTGACATGCAGAGGGTCCGCTGTCCAACACTCACTGAGTACGTTGCACAATGCCCTCGAATTCCAGGTCCCTTGATATCCAAAAGACAAAACTTACCCTCTTCTTAAGTGTCTTCCTCGCCTCTGCTCTATGGTTTATGCTTTATGATTTGGCATCACGGGTACAGATTATGGGTTGCATTAAAAGTGAGATCTCTGAGAAAAATAAGGCAAGGATTCACTGTTTGTCTCAAATGTTGATGTCCTTACAGAATGAGACATAGGAAGAGATGTGTGTATATGACAGTATCCTAACAGGATTATTCCCAGTAAATAACCTATGTTCTACACTTTAAGAACAGCTTATATATATACATATATAAAAAAAACAACTGTGAAGATGAGCACAGAATTAGAAAAATCCCTTTTCTCCATGTCCTCTTCATTTGGTGTTATCTTGTTTTGGATCAGTGTGAGACAAGCTAGCGCAAGATCCCCAGAGCTAAACACTCCTGATTTCTCCAGGTAGCTTAAAATGATATAAAACCTTTAGAATTTGGCTTCTTGGCTTCTGCATTTTATTTTAGCACCATATGACATCCAGTTGATGTAAGTCAGCATTAAAATTAGTTGGATCTATGTAGAGTTCCATCAGGGGATACTCTAACCCAGAAAGTTGAAGAAGTAGCTTTCAAAATAGCAATTCCCAAGGGCAACACAATGTATTCAGGCAGTCTGGGAATTGAATAATTGTCAGAAAGGAGCTCCTCTGGATGTCTCGGGTACCAGAAGCACTGACTAGAGTCATGGCATATCACTTAACAAGCACAACATCACAGACTTCATCCTGACCTTTTATTTCTATGACAGCTGAGGTGATAGAAAAGAGAAGGGATTCAGCTAGGTACAGCCAGTGTCTGATCTCTCATTAAGCATCCTTTTGTCTTCTCACACTGACCAAGACTTTAATTCTCAGGAAACACATTTTCTAATTTAGGAACAAATTGGTTGTTAAACGGTCTATTCTGGATTTAAAATCTACAAACCTGGAACCAGTAAGTTACAGGTTTGCTAAAATTACTGACATGAAGCAGTACCAGTTTTTGTGAGATACCTCAATAATGCAATCATCCCAAGTGAATGTGTCAGCAAAGAACACTGTATCCACTTAATGAAATGGATGTATCAGTAATGTCCAAGCACAGAACACACCACCACTAACGTGCCCTTGTGATAAAGGAGTTAACCCTCCAATCCCTAAGCACTTTGTGACTCCTATTTCTCCTTTAGCCACCAAACTTTTTACACGCTGATGTGCTTGCAGACTGCTATAGCTGTCTCTGTAATGATCGACCTATTGCAACATTGCCCAAGCATCTACAACCTTCTTTTTTGGGTCAGGACTACGGCATGGGAAGAAAAAGAGTCTTTCTTAAATTCTTATGTTCTAAATGGGATGAAAATGTAGACAGAGGAAGAACAAAAGTGGAGGGCAGTGGTTATATAATGGTTATATATGGTTGTCACTAGTTATCCTTTGTCAAGGAGAACGTGATGGACAGGATGGCTCCTGTAACCCCTGGTACAGCTTCACTAGGCTTAGAGTTAGGGATATTTATATCGAGGAATAACTTAATCTGTATAATTTACACATTCATATATCCTTGTCTGACAAACTTTCAAAGCTTTATTAACCAGTGTTTCATGCAAACAATTAAAAGCAGTGAAGCTGGAATTATGTGATCATTGTCATAAAGTGAACAGTATATTGCATCTTGTTTATCCATCTGCTATAATTGCACTCTGGAAATTGAGATGCTCATAATAAATGCAATGACATAAGTGGTGCTAACACATTTAGAGGGCACGTGTCAAAACGTACCGTTAATTTCCGCTTTTGCTTCTTCATGACAGACAATGTTGGAGGTTTCTCAGTGGCACATCTGAGTGCCTGTGCCTGCTGAGGTTCTTAGCTGCCTGGATCTGCCTGCAGATCTGTCTGCACTGTAACCCCTAAAGGAGAGAAACAAAGTCAAGGAGGAGGTGCGTGCTGTAGTTCGCTGCCTATCTGGATAAGAATTCAGTCACATGCTGTTGTCCCAGGTGAACATAACCCTCCTGAGTTGCTACATTTACAAAACTAATTTTCAAACTGAAGGAGAGAGAATGGCATAGATTCCAATTGAGAAATGAAAGACCTCTTGGGCTAGCATCCTGCCTCTGTCACCCTAGCCAGCCTCACCTCTGGCTCCATCCTGTCTTTTGACCCTGGCTGCACCTCTGCAAACTGCGAAGAAAGCCTAAAGCTGGTCTCAGACTCACCTCACGTTCAGACTCTGTAGATGACAGCTTAAAGTGAGGTCTGGGATTCTGGTGGGCTCGGGGGCACAATTTGTTGCCCTTTACCCTCTGCCTTCAGCCCTGCACGCAGCCAGGAGGGCCCTCCTGCATGTCAGCCCACTGAAATCTCAGCGGCACTGCTTCACGCTTCGTGCCTGAACCTCAGCTGGCTTGACACACATCTAAGTAGTGAACAGAAAGTTTGGCTGGCTGTGATTCTCTCTCCTTCATGGGAACCTAGAGGGACTTGTTCACTCTAATTTAAATCCTGAGCATAAAAACTCTCAACAGAAAGTTTGATTTTTAAATCCTGGGCATAAAAAGTCTCAACAGCAAGTTTGATTTTCTTTTCCTTGCTCTGGAATTCATAACATCATCCAAGCATAGATGATTATCGTTAGAACAAGCAGAAAACAGCCCCTGAGAGCCAGAAAAAAAAAGGAGCATCAAGTGGGATTTTTTGTTTTGACTCAGTTTTGGTAGTGGTTGCTCAAAAATCACTAAGGATTTTTTTTTTTTTTTTTAACTAATGCAAAATAAATTGATTGCAAAAGAGCCCCTGAATCTCCACGGCTCTACATAGCTGCATTATGTTAATATTCTCGTGTTGTCAGCAGATCTTTACCAAGTAGGAGGGACTCATTAACTCCAGCGTGATGGGCAGCCCGGGCTGGCAGAAAGCAGAGGCTCCCAGTGCCTCAGGCTGGCTCCAGTCAGAAGTAATGGGAGTGTGCGTGACTCAGGCCTAGACATTATGGTGTAATCAGCTGTCCCTCATGGAGTTAAAATCACTTTGCTTTGAAAAGACAGTGGTAGGTCTACCAGGAATTGCTTCGTTCTGATGCAAATGCAACCGCTTCCTAGAGGAACCAAACACTGGAGTCAGTCAGTGTGCTGAGAAAGGGATCTCCTACAGAGGGCTGAGTTTGCCTTGCTTGGTTTCTTGTTTTGCACATATTTTCCTGCATGTGTACCTGTGTGCACACCCATATGTACATATATGTATGTGTCCACACACACACAAATACACGTACCTATACAAAGTAAGCTGTACACATACAAGGGATGCTCAGAAAGTGGTGCCACGTATTTTATTATGTTGGCCATGATGTCATGGTGTCGGTGGTATGGCAGGAGAGGCTGAACCTTCCCTAACCTATTAATCCCATTTTCTGTTCCATTTCCTTCCATGTCTGCATCCAAACATGGGACCTCAGAAAGGTGGGGTGGTCTGAAACATGGACCCAGGACCCCACACCACCCGTGTGTGGTCTGAGAAGGGAACAGCATAGGAGGGCTCAGGAACTGCTCCTTCCTGCAGGATTAAGCCTAGACATGCTGCTGGTTGTGAGGGGGTGTCCAGGGGAGTTTCAGTTACAGTCTCTCCTCCCGTTATTCACAGCTGGCTCCGTCCGTGTGATAATTGCAGCAAGGTTAAAAATGACCTCATGACTGCATTAGTTTCCACACAACTTCCCTCTTCTCACTCCTCCCCGACCTCTATCCGTAACAGAGATTACTGAAGGACAAGCAGAAAAGCAAAAAGAATGCCCCAATATAGGTTGTCATGCCCAGGCCAGCTGTTGCTAATAATAATTTCTGAGCGCTAGCACTGGATGAGCCATTTGTCACGAATGATTTATTTGACGAACTTAGCTCTCTTTCACTCCTTGCAAGCTCCCTCCAAATGAGAGATATTCAAAACTGTTCGTTCTTCGTGTAGGCCCAGGTGTCTGTTTCCCCCCTCGAGCACGAGGCTGTGGCTCAGTGCTGTGCTGAGCTGCAGGTGCTCAGCAGACCCCACCGATTTTGGATGCCTCTCCTCTCAGCTGTGCTGTTGGGGCAGACAGGTCATGGTACTGATACGCAGCAGGTAAAGGCCAAATCATTCTGAAAAGCTGCCCCTGAAGGGATGCCTTGGTTGTTCTTGGAAAATCACTAATTGCTTCTGAATATAGCCTGGCATCTATTCATTCGGTGCCATTACTTCCATCAGTAACGTGGCAGATATTATTATGCCACGACTGAACGAATGAATTTCTGCAAAATGGAGACCTGGTACCCACTAATGAGTGAAAAAGAAAGCTGCCTTCTTTACAGGTGGAGATAGGTATTCACAGAGGTAACTTTGATCTCCCTTCTGACACTGTAGTCTGAACTGAAATGCCTACCAAACAGAGATCTCTCCTAAAATGCCTGTCACATTTTGTCATTTTCTTCCTCTCGTTTGCCTTGAAGCTTCTGAGCACCGTAGGGCAGACACTGGGCTTTGACCTCACCTGGGACTCACAGTTCTTGTTATGTTCCCATTAGTTAGCTCTTCTCCAAGGATTACGTTCATCCAGTGACACCGAACTGTCCAGGGACCTTTTAGGGCTTTTCTTTGTTCTGACTTCAAACTGTACAACTTCAAAACAGGAAAAAAGGTGTGTTATTTAGTCGGTGGGTGTTTCTGCCTTCAGGGATGATCACTGTAGCTTTGATCACAGGAATGGGGTTTGCATTTCTGCCAACACCTCGCCACGTCCATCCTTCCATCGGACATCGTTAGTGCTCCTGGTGCCTGGACTCACAGCTCTCCCCTGGCGGTGGACAGCTGCTGCTGGGACAGCAAATGCACCAGGACAAATGCAGCTCACCAAAAAAACAGAAACGTGGATGGTCCACCTGGAGGTGACCCTGTGTTTGGTGGGAACCAGCACAGAGAGCAGAGCACGGGCAGTGTCCCCGTGAGTTCTGTGACAGTCCCCAGCTGTAACACAGTGTCCCTGTGCAGGAGCAGGGTGTCCCACGCAAGGCCTATCGATGTCCCCAGCCATTTGTAGCGTGTCAGTAGCTGTTAGTACTATTATTTAGTCAGGTTATTGATCCGTTAAGTCTGGTGGCTATATCTAGCCATGACTGACACACACGTCTTTACAGGCAGACCAGATAATGTAATGAAACCCGCAACAGCAGAAGACAGTGGTAGAATAACATAGGGAAAGGCAGGGGGAGGAAGAGGAGATTTCAGTTCTTTGTCTCCCAATAATCACTGCACAGCCTGACATCTGATTTCTCTTACCCTAATCTCAGCATGCATCTCAAAAATGCTCCTGGCCATCAGATTACCCCAGCAGATCATTAAATTTTCTTATCTTCCGGACTCGCGTGTGCTGTGGCACTACCCAAGGATAACGAGCAGCCTGCTGGTGCACTCACCTGGCGAGGGTCGATGTGCTTTATGAGAGCTCCCCACATATTCTCTCTAATGAATGAGTCCTTTCTTTTTATAGAAGTCTCTAAGGGGAAAAAAAAAAAAAAAGCAAGTTTTGTTTTTGACTGGAAACACGATATTCTTCCAATTCCTTGTTATCAACAGGAAGCAGCGATAGGTGATCCAAAAGCCACGCATGACAGCTTGTGGGAATAGATGCTTTCCAAAATTCATGCACATAATGCTGTTCTCCTGCCTTCCCGGGATGCTACATGTCTGGGGGAAGGCCTCCAGGTTCCAGCTGTAATTAGCCAGGCAGCTGGACTGATTGCACACAGGGCTGAGCAGTTACTGCTCCTAACGACCAGCTCCAGGTGGGCTGCAGCAGCACCAGTGCTGCTTACTGACACTACGGAAGAAAACTAGTTCATCTGATCACAGATAAACTTGTCTCCTCAGATCAGTGCTCAAATAAAACAAGCTTTCTCCTCCAAAAACGCACACCCTCACTTCCCTCCTGGCAGCCAGCTTTCCCTGCTCTTCCCTCAGCCCAGGCACACTAAAACTAAATCACCGAGTTTTCCCAAAACTTAGGGTACCCAGATCTGCAGCTGAGGACAAGACGCTCTGTTTGTCTGAGCAGCTTTAATAGTGAATAATGAATTTACTGTAATAAAAATCTTGCTGGCAAAGAGCCCTTAAACATGCCATTATTTACATAATTTCCTGCACAGAACAGCTGCGTAGCCCTCCACTCCGGCCATAACTCCTCAGCTGCAGAGCTCCTGCACCCAACCCTGCACAAACCCCCGTGCACTGCCTGGCACTGAGGATGCAGAGCAGCTTAAGGAAGAGCTGGGACCCCAGGAAAGCAGCACCTCAAATGTGCAGGGTGAAAATCGATGGGGGAATCTGAGTGCAGATCCGTACTGGTAACCACTGGGATGCAATGCAGAATTGGGCTCTTATTTACTGATGGCTTTTAATTAGTCTGCATAGCTCATTTCCACATCTGCTTGCCTATAAACAAACCGCTCATTAGTTCAGTGAGTCAGTTAAAAATTGTACCATTGTGCCAGATAGTTTAAAGAGACACTGAAAATAATTGAAGCACAGTCCATTTAATTTTAATTATTTTTTTAAAAAAGAAAAGTATGAAAAAAAAATTAATCTCCTTCCTCTGAATTCCTCTGCTAGTTTTGGGGCGGTTGTGAAGTTGTGCCTGTGTCCAAGACTCGTGTGTCTCTGGAGCAAACACTTCGGCTGTCTGCTACATTCTGCTGCTTGGGGGTACCCAGGTGGGAGCTCTGGAAGCGCTGCTGGTGCTTCCAACCCCTGACTGCTCACCTGGACAAGCCAAGTTAATCACCTCATTTTCTCCCTCCCCAGCCCTCCTGACCTCGTGCAATGAAGCTGCATGGCTCTGGGTTTCTGAGCCAGAGCCTCATACAGGGTCTGTGCAGCTCATGGAGATGAGGTGGGTTTGGAGGACAGGAAGGTGGGACCGCCTCTCCCCATCCAGCATGGAAACGGGCAGCGCTCCCTGCTCCCCCTGCATGGCCCTCCCAGGGGCCGTGTCTACCTCCTTGCACATCCCTGGGGCCAGCAGCTCCTCTGGGGCCTTCAGGTGGGACAGCAGACACCTCGTGTAGATGGGTCATCCTCGGGCTGACCCCACTCCGAGCTCCCGAAATCCCAGTGGGCTCACGTGTAAGCAAAGCACACAGCACCCAGGCCAGGTCTGCAAAGATAAAACCTCGGGGTGCTTGGATGCATTTAAAGCCAAAAATGAAAGACTTAGAGATGTTTTTAGGCTTTGAGGTTCCTCCGAAGTCTTGGTTTTATGTAACTAAATACTTTATTGACTCTGAAGGCCTGAGGACAGGGCAGCTGTCCGTCCTGCTTCACCTTGTATCATGTGGAGCAACAGCAGGTAAAATGATTCGGTCAGTTTTTAATGTGGCCTTTTGCTTCCCATGGGGACTGCACCCCCAGAGCTCAGAGCCCTGCTTGGGTGTCCCCCGGCACCAGCTCTGTGACGCAGCCCCAGCACGAAGCACAGTGTCTGTCCTCCATCCTCCTGGCTTCAACTCGAGGTGGATCCGTGCCAGCCACTGGGAGCTCTGCTCTGCACAGGTCAGACAGGCTGGTGGGATGAACTGCCCATTCCTTCTGATTGCTCCCCAGAAGGAGACTGTGGCTGGGGAGCAGCAACTTGACCCCACAAAGACTGTAATGGTCCCGATACGCTCTCCTGACAGACATCAGGGGAATCCCTCACGCAGCTGTGACCTGACTTGATGCAGCAGCCGAACGATGGGAGCGATGCTGCAGCAGAGCACCGGGGTCAGATCTCAGCAGTGATTGAAGTGGAGCTCCTGAAGGGATGTTTACATCCTGTGTTTGCAAGCGTGCGGGGAGGTGACTGGAAGCAGCACAGGGTGCCTGCTCCGAGCACTCCAGCTGCCTGCACACACAGCAGGGGGAAGGCGAGATGTTGGTAAGCTCGGCTTTCCTCCCCCCTCTGGCTTCTCACCTCTCTGGATGAGAACCACGGCCTTTCCAGCTGCTGTGCGCTCGGGCAATCAATCCATCCATCAGCCCAGCACGGCACCTGGTCTGACCGAGCGTCCCCCCCCGCCGGGGTGGGGGCTGCGGGCTTCCTCCAGGCCCAGCTCCCACACCGCGGTACGGAGCGGCCCGGCCCGGCCCCGCACCTGGGGATGGAGTGCACTGAGACAGCTGTGGGTGTTAGAAGCAAACAAACAACGGAGCTGAGGGCGCTTTAAAATGTTCCAGCCACAGCGGTACCCGGGTGGGAGGGAGGAGAAAAAACGGGGGAAAAAAAAAAAAAAGGAAAAAGAATTTTTTTTTTTTCCCTCCAGGCATCTGATTTACTCCGTGCCTCTGATGCTTATCAACAACGCGTGAAGATTGCAATAAGGATCCTCCCTGGAAGGCGAGGAGGAGTGACTTGCAGGGGGCTGGGAGGAGGCGGAGGAGGAGTGCCGCGCTGCTCTCGCCTATAAGGAGCTGCCCGGCGCCCAGCGGCCGCTCCCCAACGCGGCTCCGAGGGGCGAAACGCGGCTGCTGCCGGCATCGGGGCTCAGGGCTCGGCTCGGGCGCTGCCGCCGCGATTTGCAGCGTCTCCCCCCCGGCTGCCCGTCCCCGCCTGGATGCCGGATGGAGTAAATGAGCGGAGGAAGCGGCAGCGCGCAGGGGCTGAGAGGAGCTCGGAGAGCGGCACCGGGGGAGGCGGCCGGGCGGGCGGCATCGCCCCGCGGGGCTGAAGATGGGTTCCCGAACCCTCGGGGCTTTGGCTGCGCTGCTCGCCGGGTTGTGGCACCTGGGATTGACCGCGACCAATTGTGAGTAATGGGAGCGCGAGGAGTTCCCCGGGATCGGGATGGAGATGAGGATGGGAATGGAGACCAGGGCAAAATATGCCCTGAAAACAGCGGTTATTGCTACGTGACCTCTAGGAAAGTTATCCCGGCCCCCGTTTGCCAGCCGAGCTGAGAAACGCGAAGTTGCGGCCGAGGGGGGGCTCGGCTGCTGGCCGCCGTCCTGCCGCTGGGGATGGGGAACAGAACGGCAGCTACTGGAGCCGGCACGGAGCCTCTCGCTCATTTCTCACTGCTATTTTCCGACCTTCCGGCGGTTTCCGCGTCCGCCGCGGGACGGGGCCGGGGCTGCCGGGCTTGGGGCTGCAGGGAGTGGGCGCAGCGCCGGAGCACCGCGGTGCCGTCGGTTCCCCCAGGCGCATGCAGCTGCTCCCGCTCTTCTCCGCGCACCCTGCGGGGGAACCCGCTGGCTGCACCCTCCTGTCGGTCCCCGCCTAAGTTTCCCCCGTTTTCCCGGCCCTAAGGGCGGTGCCGCCGGGCTCCGCTCCCCACCGTCGGGCTTCGCGCGGCAGCGCCGCGTATGGGCGCGGTGCACTCGGGCAGCTCCGTCGTAGGAGCCCCGGGAAGGGACGCGTTCCGCGCATCGCGGCGGCAGCGGCCGGGGCAGGTGCGAGGCGGCACGGTCGGTCCCGTCGGGGGCAGCGGGGCGAGGGGGCGCCGCCGGGGCGCTGCGGCCGGCAGGGGGCGCTGTTGTTCCGCCGACGGCGCGGCGCT
>WBMW01001038.1:540169-557784 GCA_013396635.1 Penelope pileata | reverse complement strand
TACGGCCACCCCGGCGTGGCCACCAGCACCCAGATCACCACCACGGTGCAGGCCTTTACGCAGTGCGACCCCTCGGGCCACCAGATCGTCACTGTCCTGCCGCCCACCTCGCAGGTGTGCACCTCACCCGCCGTGCTCCTGCCGCCCACCGACCCGCTGGGCTCGCAGGTCTTCGCGCCCTCCAGCTCCACGCGGGACCTGCTGGCCCAGCTGGACGAGGCCAAGGGCGGGCGCGAGTGCGTGCCGCTGCCCTTCTGCCGCTGGAGCCTCTCCGACTTCGCCCGCGAGAAGTACGCCCCACTCCTGCTGCAGACCCACACCAAGGTGAGGGGGAGGCACGAGGCTGGGTGGCGGGATGGCGTGGTGTGCGACGTTGGCTGACCCGCTGTCCCCGCAGGCAGCGGTGGTGGTCCTCTTCCTGGCACTGCTGGGGCTGAGCCTCTACGGCACCACCATGGTGCACGACGGGCTCTACCTGACAGACATCGTGCCGCGGGACACCAAGGCTCACGCCTTCATCTCGGCCCAGTTCAAGTACTTCTCCTTCTACAACATGTTCATCGTCACCAAGGGTGGCTTCCACTACCCGGGCGCCCAGGCCGCTCTGCTCAGCCTGCACCAGGCCTTCAGCACCGTCAAGTATGTGGTGCGCGAGGGCAACCGTGACCTGCCCAAGATGTGGCTGCACTACTTCCAGGACTGGCTGCGAGGTGAGCAGCGTCCCTCCTCCTCCTCACCATGCCCTCCCCTGCCCAAGGGCCCCTCCCCAGCCTTTCATGCTGAGGACCATCTTCCCTAGTGCATGGCATCCTCTGCAGCCCCTGGGGATGGGAGGGTCCCATGGTGTCCCCGAGGTGCCCAGCATGCCCTGTGGGATGCTCACGCCCCATGCTGTGTCCCCAGGGCTCCAGGCCACCTTCGACAGGGACTGGCAGGCGGGGCGCATCACCCATGACAGCTACCGCAATGGCTCCGAGGATGGGGCGCTGGCCTACAAGCTCCTCATCCAGACTGGCAACAAGAAGGAGCCCTTCAACTTCAACCAGGTGCGTGGGTACAGGGCTGGGGACGGAGCCATGGGGCTGTGCCACGTGCTGTGCCCACCGTGCCCCACTCACCACCACTCCTGCTCGCCCCATAGCTCACCACGCGGCGGCTGGTGGATGAAAATGGCATCATCCCCCCGGACACCTTCTACATCTGCCTGACGGTGTGGGCCAGCAACGACCCGCTGGGCTTCGCCGCCTCCCAGGCCAACTTCTACCCGCCGCCGCCTGAGTGGATCCATGACAAGTACGACACCACGGGCGAGAACCTGCGAAGTGAGTGAGCGCCCAGTGGGGTCCCACATCCCTGAGCATCCCCCAGCAGGGGACACCGCTCCCTGTCCCTAGAGAAACATCCCTCATCCCGTGAGCATCCCCTGGTGGAGATGCAGCCCTGCTTCCCCTTGCTCCGCACTCATCCCTGCACCCCAAGCATCCCCCTGCATCCCCAGCTCCTGGTCCTCAGGCGCTCCCCAGCCCCGCGGTACCCAGGCGCTGCTCCCAGGGGGGGCTGCTTTCCCCGGTGCTACCCTGTGCTCTCCTCCCCAGTCCCAGCAGCCCAGCCACTGGAGTTCGCCCAGTTCCCCTTCTACCTGAGCGGGCTGCGTCGCACAGCCGACTTTGTGGAGGCGATTGAGAGCGTGCGGGCCATCTGCCAGGAGGCGGCCCAGCGCCACGGGGTGCTGAGCTACCCCAGTGGGTACCCCTTCCTCTTCTGGGAGCAGTACATTGGCCTGCGCCACTGGTTCCTGCTGGCCATCAGCATCCTGCTGGCCTGCACCTTCCTCGTCTGCGCCCTGCTGCTGCTCAACCCCTGGACGGCCGGCATCATCGTGAGTGTGCGCCCTGCGTGCCTGCTTCGTGGGGATGGGGACCCAAGGGACGCCCATACGGAGGTGGTGGTGGGTGGGGTCACCCATAAGGGGAATCAGGGATGCTCCTAATGAACGAGGCGGGGGTTTGGGGTCATCCATATAGACAAGAGTGAGGGTATCCCCCAATAGATGGGCAAAGGGTTATCCCAAATAGAGCAGAAGGGGGCTATAGGATGAGTTTTAGGGTTGGACATGCATATGCAGGGATCAGCCGGTCAGGGCTCACTGACCCCATTGCCTCCAGGTCTCCGTCCTGGCCATGATGGCCGTGGAGCTGTTTGGCATCATGGGGCTGATGGGCATCAAGCTGAGCGCCATCCCCGTGGTCATCCTTATTGCCTCGGTTGGCATCGGCGTGGAGTTCACAGTCCACGTGGCCCTGGTGAGCAGTGGCAGAACCCTGGCTGCCCGTGGGACACCCCGATTCCCACCCCCCTCATCCCATGGAGATGAGCCCCCCCATAACTCCCCCCACCCTCTGCAGGGCTTCCTGACGGCAGCGGGGAGCAGGAACGTGCGCTCAGCCGCTGCCTTGGAGCACACCTTCGCCCCCGTGATGGACGGTGCCATCTCCACCCTCCTGGGCATCCTCATGTTGGCCAGCTCCGAGTTTGACTTCATCATGAGGTGAGTGAGGGCCAGGAGCCCCATCAGGTGGGAGATGCACACATGCTGCCCCCAAAAGCTTTGGCAGTGGAGGTTGGGGAGTGTGGCTGGGTGGGGACATGGGGCAGTCAGCAAGGATGTCACCTGTCCTGCCTGGAGCCTGGGGGATGTGTGGAGCTGGGCTGTGTGATGTGGGAAGCAGTGTCTGGTGGGGGCAGTGCCCGCTCAGCCCCCTGCCCACCCCCCGTGCAGGTACTTCTTTGCGGTGCTCACCGTCCTGACACTGCTGGGGCTGCTCAACGGGCTGGTGCTGCTGCCTGTCCTGCTGTCTGTCATCGGGCCACCCCCTGAGGTAGGAGACCCTCACTGCATACCCACCTGTCCTCATCCCCATTGCACCTTCACCCTACAGCCATCCCTACCTTGCCCAGTCCTAACCTCACCCCCCACACCCACCTCACCCTGTGCCTTCACCCTATCCCTTCTTTGCCCCATATCCAGTTGTCTCATCCCTGCTTTACCCCATGCCCTCATCTCCCTGCTTCACCCCACATCTCCCTCCCCCCATGCTTCCATCACACCATACTCTGCCACCCTGAACTCCCCGCATCCCTGCACATCCCTGGCACCTCTCACACTGCCCTGTCTTTCCTCAGGCATCCCCTGTGGAGAACAGCCCCCGTCTGCCCCCCTCGGAGCCCGTTCCCCCGTCCCTCGGCCCTGGGGGTCTGTACATCCGCCGTGCCCCAGCCTGGCCTGCTGCCTTCGCCGATGCCTCGGACACAGAGTGCTACAGGGACGGCATGGGGCCGGGCAGCCCCCGGGGACCCTTCATTGTGCCCCCTGCCCCGGCACACATCCTGCTGGAGGCCGGCAAGGACCCCAGCTTCCCCCACATCACCGTGAGTGTCTCGGGGGGCTGGTGGCTGCATGGACCTGGAGGGCGAGGATATGTGGGTCCCTGTGGGTCGGCCTGGGCGATGCTCAGCCCCCCTACACCACTCTCCCCAGGTGCTGAAGCCCTACAAGGACAGCCCGGAGGTCCAGGGGAAGAAGGAGTCGCCCGGCCCCCAGCCTGCACCGTCACTGCCTTTTGGGGAGCCATGCCCCGTGCCGCCCAGGGACTTCCTGCACCCCACAGCTCTACCACGGCCAGGCCAGCCCTGCTCACCCGGTGCCCGGCCAGCCCCACTACCATCCTACAGCACCCACCTGCAGGGCCCTGCCGGCAGCTACACCACTGTCATGGCCACCGCTTCGGTGACAGTGGCCCTGCACCCCACGCTGCCCGGCTCCTACCCCAGCTTCAGCACCGAGGCAGACAGCCTGGAGGAGCCCGGCGCTGTGCCCGACGCCTTTGAGATGCAGAGCCTGGGGCAGCACGGGGCCAGCACCCGGCGCTAGGTGAGCTGGGGACTTGGGTTGGGTGCCTGTGTCCCCCTGTCCCTGCAGCCAGCAGTTGGCAACCTGGTGCCTATTGCCCTGTGCCCCTCAGCAGCACTATCGGATGCAAACCCCACTGTCTCCCCGCAGGTCAACGGCTCCGTGGATGGCACCGGCTCCTGGGCTGGCACCTCCCAGCGGGGCGCAGAGCAGGGTCCCCGCGTCGTGCTGCTAATCACCCCGCAGCGGGGCCCTGGTCTTGGCTGAAGAGGACCAGCCGCGCAGACAGGCAGGGCAGGGCAGGCTGGTGTTTCTATGCAAGCTGTGTGCAGGCTGCTCCATGCCTGCGTGTCAACTGTGCCAACAGGGCTGTGTCCCCTCAGGTGGCTCAGGGTCACCCTGCCCTGTGCCTGTGGCCCCCCAGAAATGGAAGCACTAATCCCCCCTCTGTTTCTGGAGCTGCTGGCACGGCGGGTGCAGCGCCCGGCCCTCTGCCCTGCCACCTCCCCATGCGTGGGGTCCCTGCCCGCCCCCTGTCACCCCCTCCTGGGACCCCGCTGGGCTCAGTTGCCTGGCCAGGGTGCCCCAGTGCCCCCGTCCTGATAAGGGGGCATCCCCAGAGCCGTGGGTAAGGCCCAGGGTGGGTGCCCCTCACCTTTATTTATTGCAAAGGGAAACTATCTATAGAGAGATATATATTTTTAAGCTTATTTTAAAAGATTTATTTCTCAGCTGATGGCCTTGTCTGGCTGCCCAGGGTGGAATGGCCCCTTGGCTCACTCCCCACAGGGTGCTGGGCAGTCACGTGTCCCCCCCTCCGTGCCTCAGTTTCCCCAGTGGTGAGCACAGGAGGGATGGAGATGGGGGATGTGCCGGGGAGCCTATTGCTGCCACCACCCAGGCTGGATTTGGGGGGGTCCTCGGGGTGCCCCGTGCTGTGCCAAGCCTCTGGCACACCCCATGGTCACAGCTCTGCCCTGCGAAGGGCACCACATTGCCACCGGGCACATCCCTCTGGGAAAGCTAATTTCTCGCCCCGTTCCCATGCGATGGGGCCACCTCTCTCTGCCACCCCCATCCTCGTCCCTGTCCCCGTCGTTACCCAGCACTTTAACTCCAGCGGTGATCGCCGTGCCCCCCGCCCCGGCCCCCCGACACTGCCGCTGCGCTGGGGTGGCCCCGGGTCCCTGTCCCTGTGCCAGGCGTGGGCACGGTGGGCAGCCCCCACCCCACGCCACCTAAGTTATTTATATCAAAGAGAGCAAAGGTTTATTTTTGTAGTTTGTACAGGCAGTAGTGGGGACTGAAGGTTTATTTTTAAAGAGTAAATATATATATATTATATAAATTACCTGCTGTGTATGACCCTGTTTCCTGGGGGGGATGAGGGGGTACAGCTGGTGGTGGTGGGGGAGATAAACACAGCTGTGTATGCAATGGGCTGTGCAAAGAGAGGGGTGATGGTGGGGATTTTGAACCCCTTCCCCATCCCTGCAGCGGTGCCGTTCATTGCTCTCCTTCCCCTGCAGCACAGCCCCGCTGCCAGGGGAGGGCAGCACGTTCCCGGGGAAGGACCCCATGGCCCAGCTGCAGCCCCACATCCCCCGTCCCATCCTTGGGCTGCCCTGGAGCCCCGCACCGCGCTGACCCTCCTATCCTGCCCCAACCCCAAATCTGCAAAATGGGACAAAGCACTGTATTGCCACTCCCAGAGTGCCCACTGCACAGCCCCGTGCTCTGCCCCATTGCAGAGCACTGAGCTGGGGCCACTGCCGCTCCGTGAGCCCCCAGGGGGGCAGGGAGGGGGCACAGCCCCTACTTGGTGTGCAGGTCCAGGTGCCGGTGGTGGTCACGGGGCCGTGTGCCGCGCCGGGGCTGGCAGAGGTGGGAGGGCACCCCGCTGCCCCGCCGCAGCGCGTGGGACCTCCATGCTGCTGCGATGCTCTCCACCTGCCCGGATGGGGACATCAGTGCAGGTGCCCCAAACCCAGCCCCACAGCACCCTCTGAGGGGTGCCAGGCACCCTGTGGGCACAGCAGCTCACCGGGATGAGCAGATCCTGCTGGTTGTGGCTCTCCAGCGTGGCCAGCTCGCTGGGTGCCAGCAGGGGCAGGCGCAGCTCCCGCACGGGCAGAGCAGCCACCTCGGACACTGGGCGCTCCAGGACGGCCTGCGGGACACTGGGAGTGGATGGGGCAGGCACCAGGGGGTTTGGGGGACACCGCCCTGCCACACAGCACTCACCGAGCTGACGTGTGCCCACTCCCGCACGGCCTGCACCAGGTCCAGCTCGTCCACCTCCAGGCAGTCGCTGCGCAGCACCTGGGCCAGCACTGTGTCGGAGAGCTCGTGGAAGCCCCGTGTCTGCAGCACCGCCTGCGAGCGCAGCGCTGGCACCAACACCCTTACACCATCCCTGCCCGGCCCCCCAGTGCCCCGCAGCCATCCCCAGCCTGGCTTCCAGCGTCTTCTCCCAAAACACCATTTCTTCCCCAGCTGCCCCCTTCCTCATAGCCCTGCTCCCCACGCTGTGTCCCCGTTTGCTCCCCGTGCTCCCCACAGCCGTACCGCAGTGCAGCTCTCAATGAATGCCAGGCAGTGCTGCTGGAGGTCCGCCTGCCCATAGGTCACCGCAGCCTGTGGGACAGCAGGGACACCTGTGAGGAGCCCCAGGGCAGGAGAAACCCCCCCAATCCTACACAGAACCCCTCTAAGCTGCCAGCCCTGGGGTCCTCTCAGGGAGTGAGATGAGGAGCACAGCCCTACACAGGGGTGCACAGCACAGGGGGATGGAGCACTGTGTGCCCCTCCTTTCCTGGCCAGGGCCAGGTGGCTCCACCCAGCCCCACCTAAGAGGAGACACCTGGTATTCCACCACCACTAAAAGACATCACCTGGCCCGGGTGGTGCTGCTGTCAGAAGGATGTGCTGTATGGGCATGGAGCTGCTCAGTCCCAGCTTTTCCCACCTGGGCATGGGGTTGGCTCATCGTCCTCTGCTGTGTACCCGATGCCCTCCTGCCACCCCCAGCCTGCCCCGTTCCCTGCTGCAACAGCACTGTGGGGGGCTCCTATCCTCCGCCAAGAGCAAA
This sequence comes from Penelope pileata, assembly GCA_013396635.1. Lineage (NCBI taxonomy): Eukaryota > Metazoa > Chordata > Aves > Galliformes > Cracidae > Penelope > Penelope pileata. The sequence continues at coordinate 550,783 of WBMW01001038.1, read as the reverse complement.
GCTCACCCCTAGGCTAGCTCTGCTCGTTGCTGTTTTGGGTCACCAGGACATGTCCTTGTCCCCTGCGGTGACAGCCTGTGCACACAGGGTATGTAGGTGCTGCACATCGCCGCCCCCTCCACCCTGATCGAGACCGGCACTGACGCAAGGCAGCAGAGCAGAGCGAGATGTTTACTTCAGGTTTGTTTTGCTCTGGGGTTTTGGGGTTTTCTGAGTCTTTCCTCTGAGCCCGTTTTAGCTCTGTTTACGCCACGGTGGTCAGGCACCATGTGCGGTGAGCAGTTCTGCGCCCCAGGAGCATCACTTCAGCCCTGGGGAGGTGGAGAAACCCCTGGCAGAGCTCTGCAGGGTCTTGGGGCCGCTCCTGGGTGCATTGGGCACATCACCATCTCCCACCCTTGCCATTGGAGCACCCAGCAGCTGTGGGGTCCCCCAAGTATTTCTGAGTGCCTCAAATCTCAGCAGAGATTTTGTCCCCAAAACCCACAGTGGGGACTTCTGCCTGGCCCTGTGCAGGGAGCACAGTTCTGGGGACATTGCCCTGCTGGGCTGGGAGGAGGGAAATCCCACCCCACCATCAGCCAAGGGCAGGAGGGCCAGGCCAGCTCAGACCCCAGAATAGCACAGTTATTTTTAACCCTCTGTGACGCTTCTTGGGAAGTTGTCACTGGATTTTCCCAGCACCCTAGGCTGGTCTCCACCCTGCAGGTGGCCCATGAGAGGGACCCCAGCACCATTCCCCGAGGGACACACCAGGTGCTACTTACCTGCAGGGCCTCGCAGACCTGCTCCACGCTCAGCGTGTCCTTGATGAACTCCACACACAGCTGGAAGGCAAAAAGGAGAGGTGGAGGGGTCAGAGAGGGGACCCGGTCCTGCCACCACCCTGTGGTGCTCGGTGTCCCCTGAGTCCTGGGACACCGCAGGGCATTGGATGTGGGGTTTATAACACAGGGACAGGGTGAAGTTTTGTGGAACAGCGTGTGGGCAGTGGTTCAGCTATGGAGAGAGCCTGGGGGGACCAAACCCTGGCCAACCTCACATCCCGGGGAAGGTCACCTACTCCTGGCTGGAGTCACTGCCATGGGGACAGCGTTGGTGCCAGCTGCAGGTGCTGGGCGACCCCAGCTCTGCTGTTTGGAGAGGAGCATCTGCAGGCAAAACGCTGCCAGACAGGGTCCATCCCGCCCGCCCCACTGCCTCCCACACAAAGGGACCTGAGACACGTGGGGACACAGGACAGAGACATGGGGGCAGGGTCAGGGCCCCTGGGAAACCCAAAGTGACGTGATGTGCAGAGCTGGAGCAGAAGGGCCCTGAGTCAGCGGTGGGGACGAGGGAGATGAGGTCACCCTGCAGCTGGGGACAGAGCCAGGGGCTTCCCCAGCTGTCACTCGGTCACTTGACCTCCACCTCCCCACTCATCTGCTGATGGAGACAGAGCCCCAGGGACGTCTTTTCTGAATGGTGCAGCTCCCCCAGCTCTTCCCTCCCTGCAGCCCTTTCGCAGCACACCTCGCAGCCCTGCCCACGCGGTGCTGTGGCTGGGGCCATGCTGTGTGTCCCCACAGGGTGCAGGGCAGCTCAGCCCCAGCAGCCCACAGCAGCTCTCACATCCTCAGCGTGCTCCTTCCCTGCTGCACTGCAGAGGAAGGGGAAGTCCGGGCACAAAGCGCGGGTCATGCGATGGGCCCGGCTGTAGTTCAGGAATGACTCTGGTGACATGTCCCAGCTGCCCAGCGAGCTCCCTCCCCCTCATCCCCCATGCCGCTGCCCATCCAGCTGTCTGACTGCAATCCCAGCGGAGCCTGCTGGCTCCCAATGCTCTGTTTTGCTTCCTTCTGCCTCCCCAAAGCCCCCAGCACGCAGCAGCCCCACAGCAAGGATGCCCAGTGCTCTCCGGGCCGGGGCTTTCCCAACAGCATCCTCCTGACACGGCCGGAAGGCACCCAAGGGAGACAGTGTAGGGGCTTTCCTGCTGCCCTTTGTGGGGTGGGAGATGTGCAGTCCCTTGTCCCACTGTGGGATTCCCCAGCTCTGGGTGTCCTGGGGTGCTCCTCAGCACGGGGATACCGCCTCAAGGCTAAGTGGGGTCGTACCTTGCACAGGTCCTGCAGGCCGTACTCCACTGATGAGGTCAGCACCTCCAGCACCTGCAGAATCACAGAAACACAGAACATCCTGAGTTGGAAGGGACCCACAAGGATCAGAGTCCAACTCCTGGCTCCACACGGACCATTCAGAATTCAGACTATGTTTCTGAAAGTGTTGTCTGAACACTTCTTGAACTCCAGCAGCTCGGTGCCATGACCACTGCCCCGCGGAGTCTGTTCATATATATATGTGTTTGGGGCAGGGGCTGCTGCAAGATGGGACAAAGGCACGTGGAGCCCCTGCTCTCTGGTGTCCCCTTCATGGTGCTTCATGTCCAGAGTGCTCTGGACATCCCACAGTGCTGGGCTGAGGCTCCACACACTCATTACACTGATGGCCAACATGAAGAGCATCCCCTTCCTTCTCCAGCGCCCTAAGAGCAGCAAAGCCCCCTCCCACCCCAGTGAACCCCATCCCCATGCATTCCCCCATCCCCACTCACGATGTGGCTGTTGAGGGTGACGCTGTTGGTGTAGAGGAACTCGATGACGGCCAGGAAGACCTCAGGCTGCACATTGCCCAGGACGAAGGGGCCCTGGGGTGGGACACTGCCGAGAGGATCCTCGCCTCCTGCCAGCATCCCCCGGAAAGCCTGGCAGCGGCACGCCAGCACGCAGCGGTGCGCAAACACCCGCTGCTGCTCCCGGCCCACCACGAATGTCACATCACTGCTGGGGAGAGGGGACCATGGAGGACACAACCCCAGGGCTGGGATGGGAAGCAGGGTGGTGGCTGCGCTGGGCAATGGGCACTGCATGGGGTTACAGTGGGGCATAGGGTCCCACCTGCCTCCCTGTTTCCCCCGGACCCATGGTATTTGTGCACTGCACCAGGTATAGTCCTGCTGTCCCCTAGTCCCCCTGCTCTGCTCTTCTCCTGTCCCAGCCAGGTGGTGAGCAGGAAGAGGTGCACAGAGCCATGGTGACCCTCATGGTGACCCACTGGAGACAAGGGCCCGGCCCACCCTGTGTGTTGGGATGTGAGCAGAGACCTGTGCGTCCTCATAAATCCAGCAGCAAAGGGGAGTGGACGAACTGCTCCACGGGACAAGGAGGGGGAGGTGGGGTGCAGGCTGTGAGCTGCGGGATGGGGGTTACAAAGCGTGGGATATGAGACCTGGGAGGCAGGATGCAGCGGGTGCAGGGCGTGGGATGGAGGATGCGGGGTGCAGGAGGAAGGCTGATAGGTGCAGAGTGCAGATTCCAGGTTGCAGGATGAAGGCTGCAGGATGCAGGACACAGAATGTGGGTTGGGGACGGCCAGACCTCCCAGCTGCTTCCCTTCTCAGCCTGGTGCTGGAGCTGTGGGGTTTTCACTGGGATTTCTCTTCTGGGTGGCCAAAATTTCAGCAGGGATGGGGATTTCCTGCGATAACACCGGCGTTTGTGCCAGGCCTCGGCATGGGGCAGGCAGCGAGGACCACACAAGACGGCCACCCAGCTCCATCCCGCTCCAGGCAGGGTCACAGCCCATCACCAGGCACTGCGGGGGCCAGCGGAGCTGTCAGCTGCCCCGAGGCCACGGGATGGTGACAGGAAGCACTGATGAAGCCAGGGTGGGGAAGAAGCAGCTGCAGGAGAGGGGAACACCACAAAAGCCATGCACGCACATGCTGAAACCATGCACATCCCGCCAGCAGCTGGGAGCTCCCCGAGAGGCCCCAGCGCTCCGCGGCACAGCCCAGGGCTGTGAGAAGGAGCCGGGGGCCTCGGCGTGGCCGAGGGGAAGATGGCGGCCCCCTGGCCCCTCACCTGAACTGGGGGTTGTTGACCAGGGTGCGGAGGGCGGCAGTGAAGGCGGCCGCCTCGCCCTGTAGCCGCGCTGAGCAGGAGCGGGCCATGGGGCAGGCCGCGGAGACGGGCTGCGGGCGGGAGGGAGGCAGCAGGGAGGCCCGGGGAGGCCGCGGGGAGGAGGCCGCAGCGGCACGGCCCATTGCTAGGGAAACCTGGCAGGCAGTGGCTGGGCTGGGGGGGGCGAGTGAGGGGGTGGGAGCGGGGCGGAAAGCGGGGAAGCCCACCCTTGAGCACGCTCTGCAGCTCTGCTTAGCACAGCTGTGAATGCAGGCGGAATGAAAGGACACCCAGCTTTGCTCAAGCCCAGAAGTGACGTTCCCTTTCTTCCTGAGCAGCCTCAGAGAGGGGGGGGTGACCCCACTCCTCCTGCCAGCGATGGCGGGGGGAGATGGCAGCCCCCGAGGGAGCGGAGTCCAGTTGCTGGCGTGCTTGGCAGAGGGGCCAGCAGCAGGCTATAAATACCTCTGCTGGCAGATAGAAACACAAAGGCCGTCTCCACTTTCCCCAAATAGATCGGCAGCCTGGCCAGACAAAGGCACATTGATGGGGCGGCCGGGGCGTACCAGCTGGGCTGGGCTCCGCCTGCGGGGAGAAAACCTGCTCGGGGCTGGGGTCCTGGCCAGACCTGCCCTGACTCGGGGCAATGCAGCAGCAGGACCCCAGCACAACGTGGGGCCTGGCTTCCCCAGTGCTGTGCTCGACAGGTGCCCACCCTCGGGTGTCCTGAGAAAAGTGGTGTGTGGAGATAGGCACCCGAAGGATGCGATTCTGGGGGAAAATTAAGCCCTTGTGCAGCCCACAGTTAGGCTTTTCTCCACTCATTGCAGTTCCTTTGCATTGGACACCCACAAAGCATTTTTGGAGCTGTCACTGCCAGGAGGAGATGCCGAGGTCACAGGGCACGTGCCCCAAGTCACTGCATTCCCAGTTTGGCTGCGGGCCGGGCTGCAGCTGGCAGTGGGTGAAAGGGAAAAAAGAGGCTGTGCAGGGACCAGGAAACAAAGAGTTACAGAGCCATGGAGAGTTGCAGTGTCACGTAGCAACACTTCACGCTCCAGCACGCTCCAGGAGCTCCACAAGCTGTGACCCAAGGGGACAGGTTGGTTCCGGGCACCTGGGGACAGGGACTGGAGCTAGCTCAGCAAGGGAGCGGGGCTGGGGGTCGGGTCAAGCCAGGAGGGCTGGGGCAGGGGCTGCTTGCCCGGAGCAAAGAGCTCAGAGCCACCTCTCCCCTCCAGACCACCTGTATGGCTGAGCAGCCACCCCTGGAACCAGCCCCATCCACCCAGGCGGCAGCAGTGGATGGCACTGAAGCCCCTCAGGCCCAGGCTGCCCGCCACAGCTCCCACCCTGCAGCCCCAGCACGGGGCCCGGAGGAAGGCAGAGCCCCACCGCTGCTCTCCCGCCGCAGCTCCTGCTCTCTCCCGCATCTGTCCTCAGCACCCTGCCAGCCCCGCTGGGCAGCCGCCGCAGCTCGCTGGGGGCAGCCCCGGGGGGCAAGCGGCCCTCTGTGGGGCCATGGCAGCTCCACAGCCGCGTGAGCTTCTCAGGGCTCCCCCTCTTCCAGCCCATTCCTGAGACATGTCTGGAGAACACCTACAGGATGGGGCCAGATGAGAGGTTCAACGCAGGGCGGGTGCAGCAGGTGCTGGAGGGGGCCCTGGCCAAGGCACTGGGGGGCACAGCCTACAGCCCCCAGGGCAGCGCAGCTCTGGTGCAGGGCCTGGCTGAGCTGCTGCGGGGCCGGGCCAAGGAGGTGGTGCCGCCCCGCTACAAGCTGGTGTGCCACGTGCTGCTGGGCCAGCGCAGGCAGCAGGGGCTGCTGGTGGGCAGCCGGGCACTCTGGGACCCCGAGAGTGACAGCTTCGCCTCCACTACCTTCTGCAATGCCTCGCTCTTTGCTGTGGCCACAGTGCATGGGGTCTACTTTGAGTAGAGGCTGCCTCCTCAAGCTGGCCTTGGGGAGAGCAGGCGGAAATAAAAGGCTGTGCATCATCTATCACAGAATTTAAATGTGGTGCATGGTGGGAGCAAGGCAGGGATGCCTTGGTGCCCCCAGGTTTGATATGCATGCTATTATCACCTGCAAGGAGACCCAAGCTGCAGGAAATATAACCTAAAAGCTTCATTTTCCTGAGGCCCATCGAGGCAGCAGCCCAGGGCTGTGCTCCAGAAGGACACAGAGCAGCCCAGCCCCTTTCCCACACTGCAGGCTGCTCCCAGGCTAAGGTAGGAGGTGACAGATCATGTTCAAAGCAAGGCTGCAGAGCAGGCTTAAGTCCCTCCTCTTTCCTGGCTCTGCTCCCAGCTCACATCCCATCACATCAGGCAGCACAGGACATGCTACAGTCCCAGCCCTCAGGCAGGAGTCACTACCCTTGCTTTCCCCAGAATAAAGCTAAGAGGTGCCAGGGCTGCTCCAAGCACTGAGACACAGGACCAGGTACCAGCAAGAGCCAACCCTCACCCTTCAGCCAGGACCTCCCAGCCCTGGATCTGGCACCCAGATCCCCCACTAGGTCCACCACCTTGACACCAGCAAGACCACCAGAAGCAAGGATGAAGACATGGACGCTCTGCTCCACAGCCTGGGGAGGCTGCGGCCATGTTGTGACCCAACACCAAACAAGGTGAGAACAGTCTGCTTTCACACAAAGTTTTACTGAGGTAAGTCAGGGACAGGGTAGCTGCACATGGACAGACCAAGAAGAAAATAAATAATTCCATATAAATAAGATGCATAAATAGTCCCACCTGGCAGAGACTGCCTTGAAACAGGAAACCTGCCCTTAGCTCACAGCCATACAAGGGCTTCTCTAGGCAAGCCCACAGATCCCTTCCCCCTGCCCTCTACCCAACCTCAAGTTGTACCAGACAATTCACAATTCAGGAGCAGCTGGAGCCCAGCCCAGCCCCCTCCTTAGTGTAGCAGTTGTGGAATGACACAAGCTGACCCACATGCCCCTGGCAAGGCAGGCAGTGCCCCACACTGTCCATCCCTTGAAGGGTGTCTTCTCCACCCCGCAGCACCAAGCCTTGAGCTCATGGCCATGCAGAGGGAAAGACAGCGATTGCCCACAGCCAGGGAATAGCATGGCTGTCCAGACCTGCCGCCAGAGCCACATCCACATGTCTTAGATCAGAGTCCAGCTGAGCACCACAACACCTCCCATCCCATGGGAGTGCAAGAGGAGACCTCTACGTCCTGAGAAGGTCCCCGAAGCCCCATGCTAGGCGTCAGCCCGCTCCTGGAGAAGCTTGAGAATGTATCGGAGCCGGTGCTGGAGCTCAGGCGAGCAGCCCAGCTCCTGGATGCTGCACAGCTTGTAGGTGTAGGAGTTGCGCTCCCGGTTGATGTAGGTGACAAGGCAGGAATAGTCAGGCTTGCTGATGATCACCTTAGTGTGGTCATTGTAGAAGTTCACCTAGGAGACAGGTGGGGCTTGGCTTAGCTCACACCTCCTGCAGCACAGCTCCATCCCAGCTCCCACCACACTTCCTGCCTCAACCCGTTCCTCTTCCCTGACCTGCCCGGGAGCACAGCAGGAATGCAGTGCCCTCATGCTGGGGCAGCTGACCAAGGTGTCACACCTCCCAGGGGACTGGACGGGCTGTGACATCAGAGCAGCATCCTGCACCCACAGCCAGTCTCTGCGTTTGGGCTGTGATGGTCAAGATCTAACACAGGCCACGAGTTCCCTGCTGGTTTCTTTCCCATGGGGGCTTGGGCATCCCCACTGCATCCTGCACGTACCTGGAGGGTGCCATTGCTGAAAAGCATGAGCAAGGCCTGGTCAGTCTTCACCCACTGCAGGAGGAGCAGGGCTGGCTGTCCAAAATCATCTATGCTAGGCAAGTCACCTCCCTTAGAGAGAGAAAGGTCTGCATGAGCCATCAGCCCCACACGAGAGCATTGCCACCAGGGTATGCACAGCCAAATCACAGCACACCCCCACTGGGGTCCCTGCACAGCTGCCTGGCCACACCTACATGGCATGGCCAAGTCATGTCCCAGGGTCCAACCCAGCCCTCATCCCAACCCACACCAGCACCCACCTTCATGAGATGCTGTTCCATGTAGGATGCAAAGTAACGCAAGACGCTCATCTGTCCCTGCAGCTGCTCAGGGACAGCAGACACAGGGAACGCAAAGTGCTTGCTGTTGGTTGGGTTGTAGTGCACCGTCCTGGCAGGGGACAGACTGTGAGCTTTGGGGGAACCCAGCACCAAACCACCCTGGCACAGCCATCCCCCCCTTCCCACCCACAGAGCTGACCCAGGGGACAGCTTACTTGTGGTTGGGGGACAGCATCATGTGTGTGCCATTGTTGAAGAGGACCCCGATGCTGTGGTTGGAGAGCTGGTAGCCAAAGCCATACTTGTTGGAGTAGTCCACCCACTTGCTCACCCAGACAAACTGCTCATGTCTGGCCAGGGAAGCTGGGTTTCTCTCCGCTGGTAGAGAGGAAGGAGTGAGCAGAGCAGGTAACCCCCACGCAGCTCCCTGCCCTAGGGTCAGGCTGTACTTGGGGTGCCCAGAACAGCACCGCAACAGCCTGGGGGGCTTACCTGGGGGCATGCAGGAGAGGCAGGTGCGCAGGAGCCGGACAGCTGCCTCGATGATGGCGGAGGCAGTGATGCAGTCTTCAAAGGCTGCAGAGGGAAGGTGACAGGCAGTGAGTCAGCCTGCCCCGCTATCAGCCAGACAGGGCAGGAAGCCCACGCAGGGGCAGCCTGGGAGGCACTGCTCACCATCACAGCTGCTGGCCATCATCCCACGGATGGAGGGGGACGCAGACTTGCGTGATGTCTCCTCCACCAGCGTCTCCACAGGGCTGGAGCTGGCACTGCGGCAGGACACAGGGGTGGCCTGGGGGACACGTGATTTTAGCACCGTGCTGCCAGCTCCCTCCAGGAGGGTGCAGGGACTCGGGGCTGCTCTCACCTCATTGCCCTCCACCATCCTGCAGCTCATCTGTCGGCAAATCGAGGTCTTTACCAGCCCTGTGACCAGCTTGGAGATGTCATCCTTGTCCTCTGCAGAGCCCTTCTTGGCTGGGGAGAGAGCAAGTCATGAGCACAACACAGGGGATGGGGACATCCAGGCCACCCCTTCCTTGTAGCTCAGCTCATGGCGGTGAGGACAGCGCCAGGCTGCTGCCTCCCACTTTCAGTTCCCTGTTCTCAGGCAGCACATGCTTCCCAGGGGGAACTGCCCTGTGCATTGCAGCACAGCATCCGCTCTCGGGGCACACACCCAGGCCATCATGAGCAGCAGAAGGGCAGGGACAAGGCAGGAGGTGCTGACCCCAGGCTGGGGGACATGGAGAGCCAGAGCACTCTCTCTGGAGGACAGGAAATACTCCCTATGGGAAAAAGGGTCACCTGGCGGCTCCTGCATGTACTCACCCTTAGGTTTCTTCTTCCTGAAGAGTGTCTTGGTGACTTTAGCAAACAGACTCTTGGCTGGGTTGGGGGCACACAGGTCTGGAGCCATCACACAGCTGCTGGGAGGGAGCTTGTCGGGTGTGTATCCCTGCAGAGAGGTCAAGGCAGAGGTTTGGTTTCCACACCCACGTGCTCGGCACAGAGCAGCTGCCCCGGGCTGACTGCAGCCCCCTGACAGCCAGCTTGTTTCCGACAAGTCTTGGCCCCTGGCCTGGCATTTGGGATCAGCAGCACATGGAAACAGCCCGTGCCATCGTGACAGGGAGCCCAACACATCGTCTGTCCCTCTGCTGGCATCGGGCAGGACAGCGGCTGCTTTAAAGGCATCTGAGGACAGCCCTCTGCACTCCATGCCAGCAGCTGCTGGGGCCCAAAAGCCCCATCCCACCCCCAGAAGGGTCACAGTGGCACCCCTCCCACTCACCTTGAAGAACTCGTGGTCCAGGATCTCCTCCAGCGTCAGGCGGTCGCGGGGGTTGCGCTTGAGGATGCCAGCGATGAGGTGCCGGGCAGGCAGCGAGAGGAAGGTGGGCAGGATGTAGTCCACCTGCTTGATGTACCGGTACGTCTCCTTCAGGTCCAGGGTCTCAAAGGGAGGGTTCCCACACAGCAAGGTGTACCTGGGAAGGGACAAGTGCCACTGTCACATCCCCGCCGGGCTGGTGACTCAGCAGCGCTCAGAGCAAGGCATTACTGGCGCTTGGCAGCCACACCTGGCAGGGAGCACCGCTTCCAGCCCAGGCAGCCGCACTCACATCCGGCCACGCTTCCTCCTAGCAACTGCTTGGGGCAACAGGGGGGGAGCTGGGGTCAGCGCAGCCCCACATGGGGGGCAGGCAGGAAGCCCGTGGGCTGCGGCCAGCAAGGGGCTCAAGGCAGCGGGGCAATTGCTGCTCCCCAGCCGCCGCCAACCACTGATACTTTCCATTGTTTGTCACACTCAGGGTGTGAAACAAACACNCAGCACTGCAGGACTTCCTCATAGCAGCCCTGCCCATGGGGCTGCCCTCTCCTTGCTCCCCACACTTACATGACACAGCCCAGCGACCACACATCGGACTCGGGGCCGTGGCCCTGCCGCAGCAGCACCTCAGGGGCCAGGTAGTTGGGGGTCCCACATATCGTCCTGCAGGCAGACAGCAGCTCAGAGCTCCGCACCCCCACCCCCCTGAGCTCAACACCAGCTGGCAGCCTGCATCTCCGAGCCCAGGAGCTCCCC
>WBMW01001038.1:522105-535326 GCA_013396635.1 Penelope pileata | reverse complement strand
CCGAGGGTGGCTGTCACAAAGCCACCGGTGCCACACCGTGTGCCTCAGTTTACCCGTCTCCCCGGGGCACCGTTCACACCGCTGTGCACACACGCGAGTGTGTTTTTGGGGTGTGGAAGTGCAGCCTCCCTCTCCACCACGGCCTCCACTCCCCAGTGGAGGAAAGGGGTTTGGCCTGGGGCTGGATGGGGAGGGGTGCCTGTGCGTGGGGCTTTTGGGAGGGGGGGGTGCAGAGGAAGGGGAACGGGAGGGTTCCAAGGGTTGCTGGGGGCAACTTCTGGGGGGTGGCACAGCGCTCCCGGAGNGTAGGGCTGGAGCTGGGGGTGCCGGTCCCGCAGCGGGGTGCCCATCCTCTCTGCCCTCCCGCAGGCACCGGGCTGCTCACCGTGCCCCTGTGGGGCAGCCTCCTGCTCGCTGCCGGCCTTGCCCTGGAGCCGGCTCCGGAGAGCTGCAACTGCACCGAGCCCACGGACTTCCAGGCTTTCCGGGTGGCCCCGCTCCCCGAGAGCTGCTGCCTCAACTTCACCGGCTCCAACGTCACCCACCTGGACTGGGGGGCTCTGGTGGGGGTTCGGGGGCTGCGCCAGCTCTACCTCTCGCACTGCAGCATTGCGGCCATCAGCAATGTGCAGGGCAGCCCCCCTGCCTTGGAGGTCTTGCACTTAAGTCACAACCTCCTGGAGAGCCTCCCGGAAGGATTTCTGGAGGATGCTCCTAAGTTGAAGGTGCTCTGTCTGGATGGCAACCAGCTCCGGGAGCTGCCCAAATCCTTCCTGAAGGCATCGACGCAGCTGCAGGAGCTCTCCCTGGGGTTCAACGCCCTCAGCTCCCTCCCCGCCGGCCTCCTGCCACCCTCCCTGCAGCGGCTGCAGCTCTCCAACAACAGCTGGCACTGCAGCTGCTCCCTGCTCGGCGTCCTGCGGGCGCTGCCTGCCCTGCTCACCTGCCACACACCTGAGCAGCACCGCGGCGTGGACCTGCGCAGCATCCCACGGGATGAGCTGTGCCCCTCGCATGGCCTCACCGCCCTCTTCATCTGCCTGCCCCCCCTCCTCATCCTCGCCGCCATCGCCTGCTGCTTCTGCAAGAGGAGGAAGAAAACCAACTACAGCCTCGGGAGCAACCGTGCAGCCACAGCGGAGAGGAGTGATGTACCCGTGTGCCCTGAGCCCCTCCGCTACGTCCCCTACGAGCCACCTGCCAAGATGGAGAGGAAAGGGGGCCGCGTGCTGCTCCAGCCCCCCCTGGACCCGCTGGAGAGCAGCAGGGACCTCTACGAAGAGGTGGAGATCCGGGTGGGACCCCCGGGGCAGCAGGAAGGCCCTGGAGCCCATGCGGAGGAGCCAGGGGGTGGTGGGGCCGAGGGAGATGGGGTGAGCGTCAGTGAAGTGCTGAAGGACTCCGCCGACCGCGAGAAGATCTACATGAACCAATCGACCAACTATTACAACCTGGTGCCCGGCCTCGAGCTGGAGGACTCGGACAACCTGGAGTATGAGAGCATCGAGCTGCACTGACGGCTGGGCTGGGGCTGGGGGTGTGCTGAGAGCTCTGCAGGGGCTGTGGGTGGGAGAGGTGTGAGCAAAGAGGTGCAAAGCTGCACCCCAAATCCCCAGCCCTTCCTCTGCACCCCCGTGCGTGCCCCTCGCTTTCTGTGTGCTGCGCTGGGCAGGGCGGTGGGCACTGCAGGGCCTGCTGCAGGCTGGGGTGGGGGGCAGCAGGCACCCAGGGAGAGGAGCGGGGGCTGCCTCTGCCTTTAGGGCCGGGTGGCAGCACCGTGTGTGCCAGACCCACTGACATGACCTCTGTGCTCTCTGCAGCCTGCTGGCATCCAGCACAGCCCACTGCGCCCACTGCACTGCACACGCGCTGCGTGCACTGGGGGGTGTGCACACCCCTTTCTCTATGGCACAGGGGGCTGGAGGGGGCTGCGTTTGCGAGGAGCTCATGGGTGCCACTGGAGCAGGGGGACTGCTTGCAGCCATCCCTCCCCAAGGTGCTGCCAGCCCCTGAGGACACAGCTGCCAACGCGCAATAAATCATTTTACTCCTGCACTCTCTCTTCATTTGGGGCAGCGAGTGCCAACCCGTGGGACTGAGCCCGTGATTTACAGCCTGGAGAAGGAAGCTGCCGCCCTGCTGTGGGCACAGTGCTCGGGGCTGGGGCTGTAAATTATCTCTGTGCACAGACAGCCCCTGCGCATCCACCCATGGGTGCAGCAGCCTCCTGGCCCGTACCCACGCTGCATCCTCCAGCAGCATGAGAGGGGGCAGCGAGGGGATGCACTGAGTGCGTTTCTCATGCTGGAAGCCCCCAGCTCCATGGGTCAGAGCTGTTCTGGGCCCCGTGCCCTGCAGGAAGGGAGCCGGGCAGGGTGGGACGCGGCGTTAGGGCCAGCAAAGGAAGCGGCGTTTCCTGCCCGGCACAGCCCAGGACGGGACGGAGCTGCCGACCCCAGCACTGCTCGCACTGCCTGGGCTGGGAGCATGGGCAGCATGGGTCGGGGACGGGGATGGGATGGTTGCACTGCATGCCCTGCTGCAGTCTGTGGATGTTTCCCACCGGTTTTTGTCCCAATGGGATTTGCCCTTCCAGCTCCCTCCCAGGCCCTGAGAAAGTGGCCCTGTGCCAGCTGTCCTTTCCCCTCTTCATTCAGGCCGAGTTCAGCGCCGTGGCTGCCACATCCCCAGGTGCCCCACTGGGAGCTGTGGTCCCCAGCTCTGACCCAGCAGCTCCCACTGACAGCTCTGCTCGCAGGGAGGTGTGACCCGCCTGCACTTCCCTGTTCCCTGCCCGTGACAGCTCCAATCCATCACTGCAGGGCTTGGCCCTGGGTTCACACCTGGGTATTTAGGGGCCGGCACCGGGCACAGGTAGGGGCAGGCAGAGGCTGCACTGTGTGGGGACAGCACAGGGTGACCCAGCTGATGGGCACCGGTGCTCAGTGTGGGAGCAAGCGCGTGTCCTGGACCGCAGCGGGGACCCCACTTCTCCCCTTATCTCAGTGAGATAAGGGCGCTCCTGCCCCGGGGCCGTGCCACCATGACCGTCTCCTACACGCTGAAAGTCGCCAACTCCCGTTTTGGGGGCTTCTCCAAGCTGCTCTTCCGCTGGAAAGGCAGCATCTACAAGCTGCTCTACAAGGAGTTCATCGTCTTCGTAGTGCTGTACGCCACGCTCAGCATCATCTACCGGTGAGCGGGGTCTCCGTGGGTCATGTCACTCCCTGTGCCCTCAGTGTCACCCGTGCAGGGCCACAACTCGGGGCAGGGACATGCAGAGATCAGTCATGGACCTGTGCTGGCAGGAAAGGATTAAGGCGGGCAGGGGAGCAGCTGGGACCCTGTGAGGAGAAGAGGATGCAGGTGATGGCTCTTTGTGGGGCAGCCCCACTGTGCCTGACCCTGGCCCTGTGTGTGCCCGCTGCAGGCGGCTGCTGACTGAAGAGCAGAAGCGTCTCTACACCAAAGTGGCTCAGTACTGCAACCGCTCCACGGACCTCATCCCCATGTCCTTCGTCCTAGGTATGGGTCCCTTTCCTGCTCCTTTGTCGTGGTCCTGTCTCCGGACACTGCTGGCCAGGGGCTGGAGGAGCCCTGGGGATGGCACTCAGCTCCTGAAGCCACCAAACACAGCTCCTTGACCCCGGGGATGCCGCTGGGAGGCTGTGCAAGGGCCACCTGATCTAGGAAGGGTGGCTGCCCTACCCCATGTCACCCACAACCAGAAGGGTTCACCCCTTTCCAGGGCAGGGAAGAGCTAGGGATGTCCCCGCTTCCACCCCTAGAAAGCCAGCGGGTCCCCTGGCACGACTTCATCCTTACCTGGACCCACCACCCAGAGCCCCACCGTGCCGTCTCTGTGCAGGTTTTTACGTCACCCTGATCGTGAACCGGTGGTGGGCGCAGTACACCAGCATCCCCCTGCCCGACCAGCTCATGTGCGTCATCTCCAGCAACGTGCACGGCAAGGACGAGCGGGGCCGCATCCTGCGGCGCACCCTGGTGCGCTACGCCAACCTCTCGGCCGTCCTCATCCTGCGCTCCGTCAGCACCCGCGTGCTCAAGCGCTTCCCCACCATGGACCACGTGGTGGAAGCAGGTGAGGGGGACAGACCCCAGGGGTTGGGGGTGACCTCAGAGCTGTCACCATGGGGGTGCGCTGGGGGGAAGCCCCACTGGTCCCTTGCAAGCATCCCCGACCCACACGTGAGGGGTGTGGTTATTTCCTTACATAGGCATTCAGCCCCAAAGACACCCATATGTCCCCTCTGCTCAGAGTATGGCTGTAGGTCCCATGCAAACCCCAAATTCCCCCTGGGGACTGTCCCCAAAAGGTCCCCTTCCTCCACGACGGGACCCGCAGGGCTGAGCCCCTGCCCCGCCGCAGGCTTCATGACGCAGGACGAGCGCAAGAAGTTCGAGAGCCTGCACTCGGACTTCAACAAGTACTGGGTCCCTTGCGTGTGGTTCACCAACCTGGCGGCCCAGGCGCGGCGGGACGGCCGCATCCGCGATGACGTGGCCCTGCGCCTGCTGATGGACGTGAGTTGGGGCCGGGTGTGCTGCGGGGCCGGGCAGCAGTGGGGGATCGGGAAAAACCCGCCCTTGTCTCCCTGCCAGGAGCTGAACCTGTACCGGGCCAAGTGCAGCATGCTGTTCCACTACGACTGGATCAGCATCCCGCTGGTGTACACGCAGGTGGGGGACTCGGGATGCTCTCCATAAAAACACTTTATTCTCACTCTGCATTTGGTACTGCCCATTCCCAACCCAGCAGCAATGTGCAGGCATGGGGTGCGCAGGGAGCATGGCACTGATTGTCCCCTGGGTTTGGAGTTCACCGTTGGAGATTAAAACCTCTGTCAGCCTCACGTCCCCCTCCGCTGCCACCTTCTGTCCCCGATGTCCCGCAGGTGGTCACCATCGCCGTGTACTCCTTCTTCGCCTTCTGCCTCATCGGGCGGCAGTTCCTGGAGCCGCTGGAGCCAGGGCAGGAGGGGGACCTGGACATGTACGTCCCCCTCTCCACCCTCCTGCAGTTCTTCTTCTACGCCGGCTGGCTGAAGGTGAGACACGGCCACATGGCTGGGCTGAGCCTTGTGGGGGTGCCCGGAGGTCCCTGGCCCAGGGCATGGCACCGGCCATGCTGGCAGCCCTTGGGGACACGTGGCAGCAGGGCGCCAGGTGGATGGAGGCTGCTCACCACGGAGCACTGAGTCTGCATGTTTCGTGGGGACCGAGGGATGGAGAGCCCTGTGGGAAGGTGTCCCTGTCCCTGTGCCACCTGTCCCCTCCCTGCCCAGGTTGCAGAGCAGATCATCAACCCTTTTGGGGAAGACGATGACGACTTTGAGACCAACAAGCTGATAGACAGAAACCTGCAGGTGGGTCCTGCCCCGAGCTGCCGCTGTGTTGGGTGGGCATGGGGACACCCCTGCGAGGTGGCAGTGGGAGCTGTCCCCTGTCAGCCCCCAGCCTTGCCCCTGGTTCTTGGCCAACACAGATTCCCAGACAAGGAAGCTGCACCTTGTCCCTCTGTCCCCTGTCCCTCCATGTGTCCGGGCCCCCCAGGGGACACTCAGCAGCCTGGTACTGCTGCCTGAGTCCCACCACCCAGGAAAGCATTCAGCAGAGCAAATGCAGCCAGGAGATGGGCCCAGAGCACCCTGCCAACCCCGGCAGGGCAGCAGGACCTGCAGGCCCTGTGCTGCCCGTGTCCTCACACGGCCACCCCCTGCCAGGTGTCCCTGCTCTCGGTGGATGACATGTACCAGAACCTGCCGCCGGCCACCAAGGACAAGTACTGGAACGAGTCCACGGCTCAGCCGCCCTACACCATGGCCACTGCCGCTGAGACCCTGAAGCCCTCCTTCCTGGGCTCAACCTTTGACATGCGGTGAGTGCTCGGGACCCCCAGACGGGGACACGGGGGGGTCCCTGTCTCAGCCACCCCAGGCTCACTGCGCTGTGCCCTGCGTGCCACCACCCTGGTGGGCCCACGGCAGCAGGCAGAGCCTGCCCAATGCTGGGTGTCCCCAGTCCAGCAGCGGGCCCTTGGGGACATGTGGCCATCCCCATCACCCTGCCGTGCCCCCAGCATGTGTGAGGACGTGGAGCAGAGCCAGCCTGTGGAGGCCTCGCCGAGCATGCCCCGCACCCAGACCCCCCTGCTCGGCCGCTTCCTCGCCGCCGCCTCCCCTGCTGTCAGCATCAAAAACTTCGCCTGGGGCGGCCGAGCCACCCCACACCTGCGGCGTCCCCGAGGGGACAGCGCCTTCCCCTCCCCGTATCCCATCCGCCCTGAGGACCCCGAGGCTGTGGCCCGCATCGAGGAGGAGGAGACAGAGGATGAGGGGAGCCGGGGGGGCAGCGGGCCCCCCACGCCGGGCAGCCCCCGGTCACCGAAGGTCTCTGAGGCGCAGGGGAAGGAGCTGCCACTGATCCGGGTGGAGGCCCCGCCCTGTGACAGCTCCGGGGCCGAGCAGCCCGTGACCTGCAAGCCCTGAGGGAGCGCAGGGCCTGTCCCCACTCACACCTTGCATGCCCCCTGGCTCCGTGTCTGGCAGCCCCCAGCCAGGGGGGTCCCCAGGCTGCTGGGTAGGTCCTGGTGGTGCTGGGGTTGGGCGTGTGGTGTGTGAACCTGAACCCCAGAACCACAGGGCTCAGCCTGTCCGTGGGTCAGTGCCACCAGCCTGCTGCTGCCCAGTGGCATTGCTGCTGCCAGGGGACAGGGGACACCGAGCAAAGACAGGGCAGAGGCACCATGGTGGTGTCCCCTCAGCATTAATAAAGCTCTTGCTGGCCCCAGCTTTGAGGATCTTTGTTGTCAGTGCAGCTCAGCCCCGGCAGGGAGGGCTGGGACAGCGCAGCACAGAGGTGGGAGGGCTCCAGCCCAGGCACCAACACAGGCAGTGTCTGTGGTGCATCACACGGAGCAGCACAGCTGTACAGCAGGAGCTGCTTTCAGCCTCTGTCAGGGGATTCCCACACCCAGATGTGCTTTCTCTGAGCGTATCAGTAAAGCAGCTAAAATTTCCTTTCCCACGATCCTTGCTTTCCCTTTCCCAAAGGCAGCTTTCCAGTACTGCTCCAGTTCCCCTGCAGGTTCCTCCTTCCCAGCCCTCTGGGCCACTGCTGGACGCGTGGTATAACCACCAGCCCATCACTGGGATCAGGGCACATCCCACGAAGATGTCCCTGCATTAATCCTGTGGGTAGAGGTGATGGAACCACTCAACAGCAATTTGCAGGACTCAGGGTGGCAGCGGCCCACACCTGGGTCACACCATGGGCTGTTTAATGCTTCTTAAATGAATCCCTTACACCGACACGCCAAAGGCTTTGGCAACCCCTAACACCCTCAAACTAAAGCAGTTCGACCCAGCTACCTGACCACCTCTCTGGTTCAGCGTGCTGCAGCCCTGCAGGTAAACCACTGCATGCAGCCACGCCAGGAACAAATCCGACTTGCAGGCAGTACGTGTCCCCGCGGGAGCCAGAGGTGCTGCACGGCCCTGGGCAGTGCCACCCGTCCCGTTCCCATGTCACAGCTGCAGCACAGCCATGGGCACCAGCTCCGTTCCCACGGGCCGTGCCCTTGGCAGCCCCATCAGTGAGTGTCACAGCAGTGACACCGATGCTGACCGAGCACCGTGCACTGATGAATTAGCCATAATCCTGCTCATCAGGGGCCAGGTTTACAGCCCCTGCCCTTCCCCTAACGTGGCACTCGGCTCAGTTTCTCCCTCTGTACAAAGTCCCCCAGGAACACCCTGAATCCTGTTTGCTCTCCGCAGAGGGTGAGCAGAGAGAGGCAGAGCCAGAGGAAGCAGCCATGACGCATCCCTCCCAAGCGCCCTTCATCGCGCCCGCCCCACCTCTCTGCAAAAAGGCGTTGCTAGAAAGCAGGGAAAGTTTACACGAGATCACTATGGAGAAGGAATGCGCTTCTGCAAACATCACACCCAGCCAGGTCCTGCCTCGAGACTGCAGCAGTGCCTGGTCTCACTGGTGCAGGCACAGCTCTGCTCACAGTGCCCCAAGGGCACAGCTGGGCTGCAAGGCAGCAGAACTGCACTCCCACCACGGCACAGCGACCATTCAGGTATCAGGCACCATTTTCTGGTGTGTGTACCCATGATGCTGACCCACCCTCAGCCCCAGCCGGCAGGGCAGGATGAATCCCTGCAGCTCAGGTCATCAGAGCCCGCCAGCACCTCCTGCTGTCACACGCTGCCAGGGCAGAGCACCACAGGAAACGCTTCGAGACAGACGTCAGCACCTCCTCCAGCGAAGGACACGGCAGTGTGGCAGAAAGAGACACCATGACCTGGTTGCACACTTCATTCACCACAGCTCTGCTGGGGGCAAGCTGATCAAAGACTCCTCCAGTTCAAAGCTAGCAAGTGCAAGGTTTGGGCAGCTGGTAGCCTCCTTCTCACCAGAGCATTCCTATGAGTAAACGAGGCTTTTGTGAAAATGTAGAAGTGGGTCAGGTATGCAGTGTATGTGCTTGGCAGGTGTGTGCACATCTGGCCCACAACCAGCTTGTTAAAAGGGTGAAGCTGTGAGCCAAAATACCTGCCCAAAACACCTGGCAACTAGATGTTACAAGGATTTTCTTTAAAATCATTTGTCATCAAATGCTTCAAAACGTGGAAAAGCTTTTTATTCACCACAGCTTTCCAATCCCACCACAAGCAACAGTGGAGAAAGCTGGAACTTGTACCCAGCTTTCGAAAGGGGCAGACCACGAAGGGTCAGACCCTTCTGCTAGAAGGGATTTCTCTTGCACTGGAATGAGACCAAGGAGGTCAGGGAAAGACCAGCTAGTCACTCACCCGTGCAGACATTCAGCCAACAGCTGGTTGAAAACAAGATAAAGGACCCTGAAGGTGAGTGTGCAACCAGGCAGAAGACGCCCAGCCACAAACAGGGCCGCTGGTGCCAGCCAGAGGACGGCATGCACGGCCTGGAAAGCAGACGCAGGAGGCACCAGCTGCAGAGGCCAGCGCTGTGACACCCCTTTTCAGCCTGATGTAGTACAGATGCAGTCTTAGCAAATGCAGGGCTTCAGCTCTAGAAAGCTGCTAACTGGGCACCAAGCACAGTGCTGCTAGTCCAGCCAGGGCTTACCTGAGGCACCAAAGGGAGAAGGAGAACACCTGCTCAGCCAGACTCCTCCTGCTCCCAGAAAGCCACAACTCCCACAGGAATGGACATTTGCACCTTCCCTCTGCAGTCAGATTTTTAGTAGTGGGAATTGGAACTGTAGAACCCAGGGAGATGTTTTAGTCAAGAGCAAGCAGGGTCAGAGCTTGCCCGAAGACAGAAAAGCGCTCAGTGATTCCAGGAGAGCCCTCTTGCTTCCACATTTACAGGCACGAGGAGCTGCACAAGCCCCCTCCACCCTGCACACACAAAGAAGCACACTACCCATTTAACATAGTAGAATCTCGGGTTTATTGGTTCTCTCAGCAGAACAGTTAATCTTCATTTGCCTTTTCTGGCCTTTATCTTCCTCAGGTAGAATTCCAATTCCTTGCCTTCCAACACATAGCCATCAGCTCGGCCACACTGTCCAGGTCTGGAGGCAATGCAGGCTGCAAGGAGAAGTTGTTCAAGTTAACCAATTCTCTACAGTATATACGCAAATGGAAGGAAACACCGCATGCAGTCTCTCTGCAAAAGCACGAATGAGCAAGGATATCAGAACAGATATCAGCTCATGTGCTGGATGAAGCAGTTCCCCCGTGACACCTTGCTCTTAAACCTGCTCTGCTGGGCTGCCCCCATAATGAAGTCCTCTTCAGATCTCCAAACTGTCATCGCTCAAATTCAGTAGCAGAACTGGACAAAGGTCTCATCACCAGAAGACTTCAAAATACTCAACTGCTCACACCAGAACTGGAGACTGCTAAAAGCTGTTAATGTACACGCTGAGCTTTTCCTGACACACAGAACAGCCACAGGTCTTCGCAGATCTCAAGCCCCACCATTTCCCTCAAGGCTAAAGGATCACCCACAGCAATTCCGCTACAGAAACAGATTTTATGTTCCTGCCAGGACTGAGCTATCACCAGATAAAGTAAAATAAGTTACTCTTAACACTCAGACGACAGATCTGCAGACAGACTGGGAGAACACGCCCGCTACGCTCACCTTGCAGTTATCACAGCTTGTACATAGAACTGTAAACAATCCCAAGGAGAGCAAGAAGTGTGTCTGTGCTGGCACTCGGTGTCCTGCCTCCCTCACCCCCACCCACCCCTCCCAGGCACTCACCAAGTAGCTTTCCTTGCTGGAACTGCTCCTCAAGAATGTTGGCTATCTTGGCATTCTTCTTCCGCTCATCATATTTTTTCTGGATCTTCTTTGAACGCTTCTTGTTCAAGATTTCTTCCTCCTCAGGTGTCTAAAAGCAATCCCAAAAGTGAAGACAAGCTCAGCATAAGCTGCAGATTAAGCATATGGCTACTTCCTGCAAGAGCAGTTCTCCGCTAGTAACAAATAAAACCCTTTTGTTCCCAGCACTGCACTCTGCTTCCTAAGTCCCATCTTCCAGATACTTCAGCTTCACAGGACCAGGTGCTGCTTTTCACTTCTGAGCTCAAGAAATGCAGCGCTGCTGACTACAGCCACCGTGGATGACAAAGGACAGTGCCCTCAGGAAACACGCCCCAGACAGATGAAACTGCAGAGGCTTCCCTGATGAATTATTCCTCCTTTCCAAAAGTGAATCCTCTTTCCTCCTCCAGACATGAGAGCACTGGGGTGTGGTACAAGTCCCGGCAGACAGGTCACCAGCTTTCCCCACGCTTCTGACTACAGTGCTGAGCTAACAAGGGCTTTACTTTTAATACAAGGAGACAGCCTCAAGCTGAACGCTACACACAGATGTGTAAACAACTTTGAACAGACTGGGGATTGCATCTTGAAATCTGAAGCAATGAGCCTGGATAAAGACACTTTCAAACACTTAAAAGCAAGCAGAAGTTTTGTTAGCAAACTGTCAGCTGCTAATCAGGGGACAGCAATTCCCCAGCACAAGGACCTGACTGCAAAGCCTTCCTCAGCATCACTAAGTGTCATCGCTCTCCCTTCAGTAGCAGAACTGGACAGAAGTATCATCATTAGAAGACAGTTCTACAGGCAGGCCCTTGTGCACAGCCAAGTGCAACGCCTCAGAGACTGCTCTGTGGTCTTGAATGCTCTGCTAACAGAGCCAGGCTCATTCTGGGAATGGATGGGAAGGTAGCCCAGATGGCCAACGCTATCCCCGACAGGAACCCAGTGGATTCTGGCAGGTGCTGCTCACTTGTGACAGCCAGCTGCCTAGAAACCGTGTGCCCCCAGACGTACCAGCTTGGCACCCTTCTTGCGCCCGAGGGGCAGGGCGTAGTGGGCTTCGTACCACTGCCGGTACGGGGTGCTGTCCACCAGAACGATGCAGTTCTTCACCAGGGTCTTTGTCCGCACCAGTTCGTTGTTGGAAGCGTTGTAGACGACATCGATGATTCTGGTCTTGCGGGTGCAGCCTTTCAAAAGAAGAGCATGAATTCAAGCCTCCAGGAACCAGACAACTGAGAACACAGCCCACAGCATCTCCCACGTGCCCTCAAGTCTTCTCAGACATCACCCCACCAAATGCTCCCCAGCCTCCCTGGCACAGACTTGAACGCTTACTGATGGTTTTGTTGTTGTACCAGGTGCCAGGGACCGGGCCTGCGCTCAGGCTGCGTGCTTTGTGGTTTGTCTTTTTGTAACCCAGAGAGCAAAACCCGCTGCATTCAGTGGGAACACTACAGACTGCCCTCCCATTGCTGTGCTTCCCACTTTTGCTTATCAAAGCAGGAATAGGAATTAAAACGGGTGCACTAATGTAACACCGCAACGGACCACTGCTTGTCAGAACCACCTGCAATGCCCTTTTATCTTGTCTAAAACTGCCCACATTGATGAGTAAATGCAGCTTGTGCGCTGACCATAATTCATTGATGAGCGTTTATGAAGACCGACAGGTATTCTGGGTTTTTTTTTTGCCCCTCTGTAGTGCCCCACCCCAGGGAGCAGGGGACACAAGCATGCCACTCAGGGTAACTATGACACTGCCATCACTGTGAGCCCGGCAGACACCCAAGTCTCCTAAGGCCACATAAGGTCAAAGTTATCATCACCATGCGTGCTGCCTCAGGGCCAGCCCTGAGCATCCAAACCCAGCCTGGAAGCCTGCGCTTCATCACCGGAGACCATCACAGCTGCAAAAAAGCTGTTCCAGCACCTCGGACTGACGATTACTCACATTCAGAGCCCCAGGAGAAGTTGCCAACATCCAAGCGAAGGGCGCGGTACTTCTTATTGCCGCCACGAACCCTCACTGTGTGAATCCGGCGTGGACCGATCTACAGCCAGAAACAGAAATCGGTGCCGTTGGTGTCCCCGTGCCAGGCAGCACAGGCAGGAGCCCAGCCCAGCCCCAAGCTGAGAGGCAACGTGGTCAGTGTAACTATGACAAACCCCAGCATCGGCAGATACAGGAATCAACCAAAACGGTCACTGGTATCTGCCTAAGGTGGAAACTTCATCACTCCCATTGCCTCGTGTTGCTAAAATGCATCTCTGCTTTTCACAGGATCAAAGAAAATGCCACCTTTTACGGAAACAGTAGCAGATGTTTGGTCACTCACAGAACACAGTGCATTTTTTTCAGCCTGCAGCAGTTCATAACCAGCAAACCAGGTCTGGAAGACTGCCCGCCCTCCCCCAGCCGCCCACCTTGGTGTTGGCAGGAGGCCGCCCCAGCTCATACTTCCTCTTCTTGTGGTAGGGCTTCCTCTTGCCCCCAGTCTTGCGACGCTTATGCCAGTTGTCCCTGGAGATACCTGAGCGGAGGGAGCAGCGCGGTCAGAGCACAGCACGGAGCCCGCCGGGCCGCGGATGGGCGGGGTGCCGAGTCCTCAGCTCTCCAAGGTGGTATCCGCACCGCGCACTCAGCACTATGCAGCAGTCAGAGAAGCTTCATCATCGAAACTCAGGGCCCCCGAAGCCAACAGCCCACCTCCCCCGCCCTGCTCGCAGCTAGGCCGCTCAGCCCCCGCACAACCCAACTCCTGAGCTCCAAGCCCAGCACCCACCTCGCCCACACGGTGCCCTCCGCACCCCCGGGCGCCACAGCTCCGCGCCCCGTGAGGCCGCTCCCCCCCCACCCAGACGCCATGT
>WBMW01001038.1:494473-515566 GCA_013396635.1 Penelope pileata | reverse complement strand
CGTGCTTGATGCTCTGATGTGCTCCACGGGTGCTCTGGGGGGGTCTGTGGCCTTCTTTCTGTGAGCAGCTCTGTCCCATGGCCCTGGAATGCGATGTGCTGAGGCCCTGCTGAGCTCTCCGTGCTCCTCGTGTCCCCTGTGCCTCTCTCCTCAGGGAATGCTCTCACCCCCTTAAAGGTTTGGATGTTTTGTAATGGGGTCTTTGTGTGGAGGAGCAGCTTGGAACAGGTGGGGACTAACAGCAGTTTAGGGTAGAGTCCAGGTAGCCAATGCTTTGGATCTGAATCATCCCTTGGCCAGTGCCAGGCTGCCATGTCGCAGCTAAACCTACAGGAAGCGGCCCTATGTGCTGCTTCGAGTCATGTCCAGCCCTCCTCATAGCGAGGGTGTGGCCAGCGAGGTGGCACGCCGAGAGGACCAGGCTTCATCTTCAGAATCTCAACGGTGCTGTCAAAATACATGATGTGTAAGACAGCCTGGGGCGTGGAGGTTGTTGTGGCTGCAAGCCTGGCACTTGGCAGAGCCTTCCTCAGTACGGAGCAAACACGTTGTCCTGGCTGGTTCTGCAGGAGCATTCCAAGGCTTAGTTAAACCTTAGTGCTGCCGTTGGCTGGCTGTTTGGTGCTGGAACTGTGCTGTTTGCATGCGTGCTGCATTCAAGGATGCAAAACTTACTGAAGCTACTGAGTAAGCTGGATGAATGATGGTAACAAACCTCTGACAAGGCTGTTCAGAAACCAGTGTTTCTTGCATGCTGTTGGTGTGTGCTCTGCTGTCCATACAGGCTTGTGAGCTACTCATTTTCTGATTAGATGCTTGCAGGCTTCATAAAAATACAACTTGAAAGCTTATTTCTCTTATGTTAGAATGTGGTAGCTCTAGGGGCTCGTGGCTGCTTCTACTCTTCTTATGAACCCTTATTTTGCTTAAGTTAGCTGAAAGCCAGTTGAGAATGGGACCGTTTCCCTGAGCAGTGCTTGTATTGCTCTGATGTCAGGTGAATGCCAGTGCAAGTTGCTGTGACCCTGGAGTTTTTGCATATGCGTGCTTTCAAACTCTTCTGCAGGGTTAGAAAAACTGAAATGAGAGAGATGGTGCCTTCTGTGCTCGTGCCTGCCCTGTGCCCAGGTGCTGCAGAATGCTGTGGAATGCAGTGGAGGCAGAATTGTGACTTCACTGGGAGGTTGGGCAGGAGGGGTACCCAGGTGAAATCACCTGCAATCGCCAGTGAAAATGCAGGTGAAGTGACTGTGGATTAAGTGCTGAACCCTTGCTTCCCAAGGTCTGAGTAGCTCTTGGAAATTTATTTCAGTAAGCGCAGCCACACAGTAACCTCTTAATGCTCTCCCAGCACAGAAGTCACTGAGATTTACTAAGATTAGCTGTGAGAGATTAAAGCAGTTGATGTGCTCTGCCCATCTCTTCAGAAGTGCTCTGTGGCACCTGCAGAGCCGCGTGGTGTTTGGCTGATGAGGGTCAACGGCATAACTAGCACCCTTCTTCCAGTGCAGTTGGATGCAGGCTGTTCACATGGAACATGCACTGTTGCCTTGCCCTTAAGGGCAACTTTAACTTAACATTTGGCACGCAGTGGTTCAGGTTTGTTTGCCTATCCTGAAAGTCAACATGAAAAAAAAATGCTGTAAGTGGCAGCAGCAAGATTTTACTTCGTCAAATCTTTCCTTTGCTCTTGCAGATTGAGATTGATGATGTGATAACAATAAATCCTGAGTTACTGGAAGAATTACCTACTGCAGAAGTGAAAGAGAACATTCCTTTGCAAGAGAATGTAACTGTACAGGTAAGTGCTTTAGTCTCTCCGAAGGTACCAATATGCCAGCAGCAGCGTGCTTAAAACCAGATCTTGTTATAGATAATAGTGTCAGTCTTAGAGACCTCAGACATGTTCTATCTCATAGTCAGAAATCCTCCTTGTATTAAAGTCTGATTAATGTTTCTGTAGTGCTGTCCTAGGCATTCACGGCTTCCTCTGATTATTAACAGCACTCGTTGTTTTCCAGAAACAGAAGCGTAGAACAACCCTTTCAAAAATTCCTGCTCCACGGGAAGGTGAGAAAATATTTTTTTCTGCTATATCCCTGTGAAACAGTGGTCTTCCATTGTGACCATAATATTCCAGGTTCGTGCATCATAAAGCTGCTTATCCAGACAAAGAGCATGCCAGTTCATACCAACACTTCAGAGAGCAGAACCTCTGCCAACCAACTGCTCTCCTGTTTGTGAGCTGGGACTTGTTGATATGTTGCCCTTTTCTGCAGCATTGCTGTAGTTATTCCTTGACACTGCTTTAAATGTCACTAGAAAGTTCCCGCTGCAGTGAGGTTTAAAGTTTTGTATGGAGTTCGGCAAATGTCACAAACAATGTCACAAACAAGAGGTAAGTCACAGTCATTAAGACAAAAAGGTGTCAAAATGAGAATGGAAAGGGCAAGAAAGAAATAGCAGAGTCAAATGGCTACCTCCTCTTCAAACAGTCCCCCGAGGCAATAACTGGAACCCCATTCCTGGAGATGTTTTGGACTAGGCAGTGGAATTAACAGCTGGTGTGCCACAGCTCAGTGATTTTTATCTATACAATGTTATGAACAAAGCCAGAAGAGGAAATAAAGATGTAAAAGTGCAAGGCTGCTAAGGAATTGTTTTTCTTGAGGTGCTGGGAGTTGAACTTTGCATGTTTTCTACCTTTTTAGTTGACTCTTGTTTTTGAGTTGCGGGTGGCAGCATTACAGGTCTGTTTATAATATAGTTGAGTGATGCTGATGTTGAATGGCTGCAAGTCTAATAATTCTCAGTGTCCTAGCTGCCCCAGAATTATGCTTTTACATGAGCTGTGAATGGCTGCATTTGTCTGGCGTTTGTATATGATGCAAGACAGGGAAATTGGAAATCACCAGTACAAATCCCCTTGTGCCTGAGAGACAGGAGCAGTCCAAGAAGCTCAGTATGTCAAAAGTTGTTCTGTACCAGAGCATGCTGATATTCATCAAATGCAGAGAACTCTTAATAGATTTTGTGAGCTGGCAAGAAAAATGATGTGGTACAGTAGTGACTGTCTCTAGACAAATCAGTTAATGGACAGCCAGCTGGGAAAATAAAGGTGTCTTAATCCACTCATTGCCTGGTGAAAAAATATACTCCAGGAAAGCCTCTGTGAGGGCAAAGTCTCATTGCAAATCTGAAATGTTTGTTGCCTTTGCTTCTGGCACAGTCTTGTATTCTGAGCAGGCCTTCAGGGACAAGAGGGAAGCAGTGTCTTTGTTATTCATCAATTCTTATCTATTGTTATAGTTGCACTCCATGCATGTCAGGGAGTATGTCTTGTGCAGAACAGAGTTTGCTACCAACTAGAAAGCTAATGTTGGCTTCAGGTTTCAGTTCTTAGACTAAACAAATTAAAGGAGATCAGGAGGTGTCTGCCTCCATCTCCTTCAGGGAAGTGAGAGAAGCAGTGCTTTAAGAATGAATTAGGAAACAGATACGACCTAAATTCTATGAAGCAGTAAGAATTTTAGAGGATGCTGTATATTCTCATGTACAAGAATCACTTGAATCAAACCATTTAGATGCAGCAACTCTTGCAGTGTGTATGCCTGTCCAGAAGCACTATCACTTACAGAAAAACTGCTGCTGAGTTTGGAGAAATTGGGTTTGGGCATGTTTGACAAAAGGAAATGGTATAAAATGCCATCTCTGAGTATAATGAAACTGATTTTTTGTTCTTAAAGTTGCAGCAGTGACATCTAATGTCTCTGCACCCGAGCAGCAGATTGCAGGTAAAAATTTAACATGTGAGCACTGAAATTCATGGGCACAACTGTAAGGAATTTGATCCAGAATTGAAATTAACTCTTAATCTGAAACAAATTTCATTTTCTTTGAAATCATAGTGATTAATTCTGGATAAATTCTTGTGATTGCTGGAGGTGAGGGTAGTTCTAGTTTTCATAGCACACTTCTATTTTTCATATCAGATTTGCTTTCTTTACAAAGCTATTGAGTTGTATATACCTCCTGCTTCCCCAGGAAGCTCTGCAAGTGACTTGGTCTCAGTGAAAGAACTAACCTTGGTATGTGACAAGGGAGGCTGTGTACAAAAAGGCACTTCTTGAAAATCTAATGTTGTGATTGCATAGAGTCCTTTAGCTGAAATTGGTGTCATTAAGCTGCCACTCCACTGTGGCACTGTATACAACTTCTGCATTGGGCTTGGGTGTTGTGGTGGTGGGTGTGATTCAGCCCCTCACCTCTTTTCTCTTTAGATGTGGAAGAAATTATTTCTACCCTGGCTTTCCCTTAGAACTTTCCCAGATAACTTAATCAGTTGTCTGTATAGCAAAACCAGTGGTGGCCTTGGATAAATTCATTTTAAGCACTTGCTAGATTGCAGTACTACTGTCACCATCAGTCATTTGTAGCCCTCCAAGTGTGAAACTTCAGAGGATTTCCCAGTTGCCTGCATTGTAACTGCCTCCTTCCTAGCTATTAAGAATTGGAACAGCCATATTAGAGAATCCTTAGTGGTATCTGAAAAGAAATTCACTGAAGCTGCAAATCTGGAATGAACTGTTTTTCTATAGTGGTCACTTCTCACCCACCTGCCTTTCTAGCACTGCTTTATCCTAGACCTTGGTAATGCATCAGAGATCTGGAAATGACCTCTTTAATCACTGTCTGCACTTCTGAGTACATGATTACTTCCAAATGTCTTGGGTGTCTGATACATGATGCTGACCTTCAATTTCTGTTTCTGAAGCTGTGCGTGGCCGTTCTAGGATGTCTGTCATCACAGAATCTCAGCACAGCCTCCAGGCAAATGAGATGGGGGTGGATCCCTGTGCTTCTACGCAAATAAGAAACAATTTGGCAGTTCCTGGTGAGTGGAGAAAACCTAGTGAATTGTTAATATGAAACAACATGCTTTGTATGTATTAGGTAAATTACAAATCCGGTAATAGGAGCAGCCCCTACCCCTTCATATATAAAACAAGAGAGGAAGAGTTCTGACACTTTGCAAATATCTGGGGCTTCTGCCTGAAGGAGTTCCCAAAGGACTTTAGAAAAAATGTTGTTGAACGGTGTACTTTCTTAACCAGAGAGCTGCAGCTGGTCTTGTGGTTGAAGGTGGTGCCTGCTTAACAACATAAAGCGGCATTCTCAGGGCTAGAGTGGAAGCCAAGTGCCTTAATACTGCTGACAACAGGCTCTAACTATACCTGTAGTAGTTTTACCTGTGCTGGCTGAGCAAAGCAGGAACTTAAGGCTGCTTGAATTGTTGTGAAACTGTAGTTATTTACCTTTATCTGACCTGTCCCATGAATATTGTGGGCATGCCTTGTGTATTAAGAGAGACATTCAAATATGAAGTTTGATACAAACTTCTTGTCTAGTTGGTGTGGTATCGATTTGCAGCTTTGAATAAAACTTGGTAGGTGGTGAAAGATTAAAAGAAACATTTGCACGCAGATTTCAGCTAGTTCTCTCTACCAATCCAGAGTCAGAGCTAAGGAATACCTGTGGTCTGTGAAACTTTACAAGTTACAAATCCTTCTTGATGGTTGGGTTCCATCTATTGTCTTTGGTCTGTCTTTTTTCTGCAGTTGGCCGAGCCAGGCCTAGCAGGCTGAGCTTTGCTCCAGAAATCCCGCTTCCAAATGGAAATGGCAATAATGGCAATACAGAGGATCATCTGCCTTCTGCTAGAATGAGCTCTTCAATGAGCCCAGGTACCAGGGAGCTGTGGGTAAGAACTGACTCACCAGTCAGTGGTGCATCACTGGGGGCTGCTTTGTATTCCTTGACTAGCTCTTACAAAAGGTGCCTTTGGCAGCAAGACTGAATATCTTGAGTATTTTTTATTATAAATGTATAATTCTGTTACAGCAATATCTCCTTAGAAATGCTGCCCATAGAGTGATGATGGTGTGGCATGCTAGCAAGCTTCTGTGGTATGTAGATTTCCTTTGGGAAGGAAGTGCTGAAAAATTAATGGCTAATCTTCTGAAGATGATTGTTTCCTAGACAAGTTAGCCTGCCAGTAACCTTGAAGTATTTGTAAAACATTGTGTTTAAAATATAAGGTGAAAACTTAATCTAAGGAAATGTTTTCATTTTATCTAGTTCGGAGAAAATCTAACATTGTGAAAGAGATGGAGAAGATGAAAAACAAGAGAGAGGAGAAGAGAGCTCAAATTAGTGAAATCAGGACAAAACGTGCACAGGTGGAGTACTCTATACCAGTAAGGGAAAATTGTATAGGATAGAATATCCTGGTAGTTGAAAGTAAAATGTATTTTTGGAGATGAGCTTTGTTCTTAAAGTTGTACTAAAAGATGGGTTGATTTTTAGTTCCAGATGTTCTGAATCTTGTGAATTATTTCTGTGTATAGTTGGTTGTGCTCAGTGTGCTCTGGGGCTTTTTTCTAAAACAGGTTAATTACCTTTGTTTCTTTATGCAGGAAATTGACAGCAGTTGTCCAAACTGGGAGTTTGCACGGATGATCAGGGAATTCAGAGCAACTTTAGACTGCAAGCCAATATCTATGACTGACCCAGTAAGTAAATACTGAGGGCACTGACTGCAGCACAGACAATTTGACTTTTTTACTGTACTGGGAGTCTTAGCATATGAACAACTCAGTGCATCACAGCTCCTGGGAAATCCTCTGAGCACACTGTGATCTTGAGGGCACTTAGTGGCAAATGTGAGGTCACTTACCTCTCCTATTTAGGTATAAGCTGCCTTGCATTGCTTTGCATATGGCAGTAGCAAAGAGTTGGCACTTGGAAAATTATCATGCCATGTTTCGTGTGTCACATCAGTATTTTTCAGAGCTTGTAAATGTCAGAGCCTATTACATAGTTGTTTGGTTTGATGTAGATATAGGTATGAATAAGCAAAACGGACTCTTGCCCTATAACATAGCGTTATCATATAAGTTGTACATTGAGCAATTTTAAACTAGTTCAAAAAGTATGAGAGCGAAAGTAAAGGTCAAACTCCAAAAAGCAGGCTAAGCAGAGAAATGCTGCAAATTTGGAGGTGGCATTGTTTAATACTTGAGAACAAGTGGTCTGTCTAGCAAAAGCCTTGCTGTAGTTGGTGCAAAATGACAGCATTTAAGTCCAAACACAAGTGGATGCTGCCTGTCATAGAACACTAGGTGGTTTCTGTATCTGCATCTGACAGAGCTGAGAACCAACTTGTTCTGTCATGCAGCAAAATTTACAGAACTTGTCACCTCCTACTTTCTGCTTCAACCGGTGGAATATGCACTTCTTCAAACTCAACTGATGTGCAGTACAGCTGCACAAATAGATAAACTTATTATATCAGTGAGGAACTTCAGGTCCAAAAACATCCAGAGGTAAATAAAAATAGCAATTTACCTGAATTGGAGCTTAGTTGCAGTATTAATATCCGATTTTGCTGGACAGCTGGCCGACAACTGAATGTGTTGATGCTGATACAGAATGGTTGGGGTACTTGCTTTAGCATAAGGAGCATTTCTGCATGATATGTTGAGTATGCTACTCAAAGGTAAATTGTTCAGTGTTTCTTCTGCATTCAATGGACTTCATGACTTACATTACTGCATGAGCTGGACTCTGCTTTAGCATCTGTGTACCAGAGGGAACTAATCAGTGTGTAGAAAAGCTGATGTGAGGGAGCATGAAATCTTTCTCTGTAATATGAAGTAGGTGTAATTGGGAAATAATTACTTGTTTTCCTAATTTTCTTAGATAGAAGAACATAGGATTTGTGTCTGTGTTAGGAAGCGCCCTCTAAATAAACAAGGTGAGTGTACTGGCAAAGCGGCTCTGACTTGGAGCAGTTTGACATGGCTTATTCCTGTTGCAACTGAGGGTCTTTTCTATCAACAGAAATGAACAAAAAGGAATGTGATGTGATTACTGTTCCAAGCAAGTGTGTCCTGCTAGTGCATGAGCCAAAGCAGAAAGTGGACCTAACAAAATACCTTGAAACCCAAGCATTTAGATTTGACTTTTCATTTGATGAATACTCTTCTAATGAAATGGTATACAGGTAATGCTTTCTTCTCACTGGAATGTCTTTCAAGATAAAAGCACTGAGCTATGGCTAGATGACAGCCTGGCTTAAAGTAAGTGCTACCTGACATAAATATGAAAATTCCTTTTGTAGAGGAAACCAGAGGACTGAGAAGTCTAACGCTTATTTTTGGTGGGGCCTTGCTAACTTCCTAAGGATTTGCTTTTATTTGCTTTTCTAGGAAAACTGATAAAGCAGAATGTGAACTGCTTGCCTTAACTGTCCTTTACCTTCTGAATATCCAGGTTCACTGCTAGGCCTCTTGTAGAGACCATCTTTGAGGGTGGAAAAGCAACGTGTTTTGCATATGGTCAGACAGGCAGTGGCAAGACGCATGTAAGTTTTTCTCCTAAATATCAAATTTTCTAGCTTTCTCTAATGTATGTTGAAGTTCCATGAGATGTTATAGGTTTGTACAAGGAGCTTGGATCTTGAGTTTGTCATAAAAAGTTAATACTTTTAGTTGTTAATCTTCCTTTTCTGTAGTTCTAAGTATTAGTGGGTTTCTTCTGAAGCTGTGAAAAAAGTCATTGTGAAATGGACAATTTAGTGTGTTCACTTCCTAACCCCTCCTTCTAGCCCACAAGCTGCGTTTTCAAGAGAGCTGGAGATTGTGCTGTCTGCCTCAGAGGTCTTATGTTCTAAATTTTCAACACCTGTATTTTTCCTCTTCTGGAAACTGAAGGAAAGGAAAATTGGAAATTACCTTTCCTAGCACTGATAGTAGAGACAAGTCTGCTGTCTTCTTCTGCAAGAAGTCTGTTAAACCAAAGTGGTGTGGACTGGACTGGGCTAGCGTACCAGTTTGAATAATCAGGCAGGTGCTGTCATTCCAGTGTTAGAGGCAAGGTTTAGGCTAGGATCTCCTATCACTACTGTTATGTAGGGAACTGCAGATCTCATCCATTAATCCAAAAGGAAGCATTGTACCAACTTGGATATAGGCTGCTTCCACTGCACTTGCAATGGGTAAGACAAACCCCATCTGAGCATCATTACTGGAATACAACTGTGAGGCATTCAAATAATTAATTAGTTTCCCTCCCTAATCCTAGGGTGCAGAAGTAGTGCAAGGACAATAGCTGCACCTTGAGACTGGAATGCCGCATATTAAACTCTGGCAGATTGAGAATGTATCATGGGACTGAGCTGTATTTTAAATATTTTCTGTATTTTAAAAAATAAAAATAAAAAAATAAAAAAGGTAGAGCTAGTCACTGAGATAGCACCAAGTGAAAATTTTGGGAGGATTAAAGGTATCTTTTGTCAAAGGAAGTAAAGGCATTGTCTGGTGCAGAAGTCTGATGCATTTTGATATCACGTGAGTTTTCAAGTAGCAGAGGAAATGGTACTGAGCTCATCTCCTAACAAATGAGCCTTTGCTCTGACCAGAGCCATTTGGTTGCCCTGCCAAGGCCTTTTTTTTTTTTGGAGGAACAACTGCTTTGAACTCCTGTGAAGTAGCTAGCACTTCAGAGCCTTACAGGCATTTAGCTGACACTTTGCATGATGCAAATCTTTTTCTCTGAACCGACAGGGAAGCAGAAAATTAATTAACTTGTATTGTTGTAATCATCTCATTGACATCAGACCATGTACATGATGACTTCCTAGTATGTTCTTGGGACTAAAATCAGGTAGCTGCCTTGCTTTTGTGCTGCACCTTACTTCTGATGGTCTTGTCTCCTCACAGACTATGGGTGGAGACTTCTCTGGGAGAGCACAGAATGCCTCGAAGGGCATATATGCTTTTGCATGTAAGTTGATTCTTTTCTAGATATGAAAATCAAACTTGTGCATGCTTTTCTTAAATAGGTATGGTCTGTTTTTTGTAGGGGTATCATTCAGCTGCTAGATGCTGCATTAGGTGATGCATGCAGCTAGGTGATATTCAGCAGTAGTTCAAGTAGTAACTAGAACATGTTTTAAAGTAGTCAACTAAACTCCTGTCTTTCCTCACCAGCACAAGATGTCTTCCTTCTTCTAAGCCAGCCCAGGTACAGGAGTCAGAACCTGGAAGTCTATGTGACTTTCTTTGAAATATACAATGGAAAGGTAAGACTTCTTTCTAAATCCTGGCCTGACTTTGGCTGCATGTTTCGTAAGTAGCTGAATGGAATTTACTAGTATCTATAGTCTGTTAAGGCTCTGTTAAATGTGGTGTTCCTGTATAGCCTTCTATAAAGACAGTACAGATCACCTGCAAGGAGACTTTAGTAACATTTTCCTCAATCTTGTTGCCTGAATATAGGTGTTTGATCTCTTGAATAAGAAGGCAAAGCTTCGAGTCCTGGAGGATGGCAAGCAGCAGGTCCAAGTTGTTGGTCTGCAAGAAAAACAAGTCAGCTGTGCTGAAGATGTCATCAGAATGATTGAGATGGGCAGTGCCTGCAGGTTTGATGCTTTAAGAAAAGTGATGTCTTATACCTCTGTGTCTGCAAAAGGAAAAAAAAAAAAGTCTGCAGCCTGGTACTTGGATTTCAGACAGGAGCCTGTTGTTCCCAGTAACAGACCTCTACATGAGAACAAGGGGCTTACAGAATAAAGGACTGGCAGGGATGGGTTTGGTCTTCCTTAGTGGCCACATATGCTCACCTCTCTCCAGGAGAGAGGAACCATTCACAAGAAGAAATAGCTATCCCGGTGCCACGTATGAACTGAGTCTGCCTGCTTCCTGGCTGTGTCAGCTAGTACACAGGAGCATAAGTAGCTCCCTGTGGGCTTGTGAGATGAAAGAAGAGCAGCTGGCATCAAGCTGCAGCTGCAAAAATACTTTGGCTTAACTGCAGGCCAGATGAGTTGTTCTGATAGCAGCAAAAGGCTATCTTGAGGATCTTCTCTAAGGAATCCCTGAGAGAAGGTGCTGCAGGACAGCTGTAGGGTTTGCTGCTCAACTCAGCAGGCTTGGCTGCAGGCTGTGGTTGGTGCATCTCATACTGGTGTGCCTTTAATCAGGGACTAAATTCTGTATTAGCAAGTCTTACTTGTCTAATAAGATGTAGCTGCTATGGAAATATTACTTAGCCAACAAGAACTCCTTGGCTGCTGTACTATATTGCATAAGCAGATATGTGCATTCTGAAAGCTCATTTAGCACTCTGCTGTGCATGCTTCCTTGGCTGACATTTCAGCCAGGAACTGTTTAATGCTTTAGGCTCCTTCCTTCTTCCTCTAGGAGCGGGGAAGTGGGTGGGACTGCAAACCTGCCAGCCCTCTTTGGGAATAGATGGTAGTGAAGGTCACAGTGAGGTTTGTGGTATAGCAGAGCCCAATCCCTAGCAGTGATGGGGCAGGTGCAGTTGCACAGCACAGGCTAAGCACCAAGTCAGCTTGTCTGGAGATAGGGATTTACTGTGACTGTAATGTGCTAGCACAGCTAATGCTGTTTAGTTGGGGGAACTTGGCTGAGCTTACTGTGTGATAAGCCACGTGTCATTCTCTTACTGCGTCTGCTGCTCTGTGGTAGGAAGATGCTATGCTGGAGGTATTTCTTCCAGTTCCAAATTCATGTAAGGTATTAGCAGCCAGAAAGTTATTCCAAACAAGGCTGGATGAGCTGAGCTAGACAGCATGATATTAGAAATAATTCCATAACTTGGGGCATCATGTGGGTGAAACAACATAATTGAATGGCTGCAAGTCTTCACTAATGTTTTTGGGACCTTTGAGTCTTCGGTGACACAGTTCTGACACTTGTTTGCATCTTTGCTGTAGGACATCTGGGCAGACTTTTGCAAATGCTAGTTCTTCACGGTCACATGCTTGCTTCCAAATCATACTGCGTCGAAGAGGGAAACTGATTGGCAAATTTTCCTTGGTGGATCTAGCAGGAAATGAGAGGGGTGCAGACACATCCAGTGCTGATCGCCAGACACGAATGGAAGGTGCAGAAATCAATAAAAGCTTGCTGGCTTTGAAGGTGAGCTGTAGATCAGGGAGCAAATGGTGCTAATCAACACATGGATTTTGTTTCTCCGGTTATTTGCTCTGTTTCTTTCCAGTGCAAGAGAAAAGAATAGCCAAAAGGATCCTAGTTCATTATTTTAACAACGCTGAAAATGATGTGTATTATACTTGCATTAGTATTTTTCCAGGAAGGCAGTAGTCAGACACTGGTACAGCCATTTCAAGCTGCTTTTCAGTTGTCTGTTTTGTTTTTGCCTTTTTTTTTTTTTTTTTTTACATATGGTGGCTATATCAGGTATCCTGTGTCAGTCAAATACGTGGAGTATACTTAAAAGCTTATGAAGCACATACAGAGCAATGGAGATGACCGTTCCTCAGCCCACTGCGTTTACAAGCAGTTGGTTGTTGTAGTTTGCAGAGCTGTCTGAGACTGAGATATAGATATTACATTCACAAGACTTGTCTTCTCCTAGGAATGTATCAGAGCTTTAGGCCAGAACAAGTCTCATACTCCTTTCCGTGAAAGCAAGCTGACCCAGGTGCTAAGAGACTCTTTCATAGGAACAAACTCAAGGACCTGCATGGTGAGTATGTGCATGGCACAGTTTAACCCTCTCACTGTTTGTGAGTGCTGCAATTTGACCGTTTGGCTGCATGCTCCTCTTCTAGAGGGATGGGATTTTGTCACAAAGTCTCGGTGAGCTTTGCTTCAGCCCCAGCAGGAACAGGGCAGCAGAAGCCACACTCATACAGTGGATCTACAGTAGCACCTAGTGTGGTCTCAAGAGCTTTACTTCCCGGGGAAGTGCAGCACCATACATGCACAGAAAGCCAGCGGAAAGCTGGATACACTAGCATGTCCCACAGGAGCTATAAAGAAAAACAGACTTGATGATATCTTAACTGTGACCCTTTTCCCTAACGTTTCCCAGCTGTCTAATGAGATATGCAGGGCCAATAACTTGAGCAGAAGGCAGATGTGGGACTCACTGCAGCCTTCTGTTCTGTTTGCAGATAGCAATGATTTCTCCAGGCATGAATTCGTGTGAGTACACCTTAAACACACTGAGATACGCTGACAGGTAATGGCCTTTCTGACCTGGGGACTACTATTGTTGCAGAACATGTTTTGACTGCTTTTATTCTGATAAATTCTTGTCACTGCCTGTTATGGCAATTTGGAGTTTGCTTGTTGGGAGCAAATTATTTTAAAGCTGTCTTCAGAAACTAACATGGGTGTTTGCAGGGGTGGGAGGCAAGGAGGGCACAGTAGTCTCTACTCAAAGGAGGAGTGTCTCACGTTAGACTTCAAACTGTCCTGTTTTTTGTAGCAAGCTTACCCTGTTGGCAGCATGTCCTTGAATAGTTGTCTCTGTAGTGTGTGCTAAGAATGTGTCCTTGACATAACCCTACAGATAATGCAGAAGAACACCAGGTATTTTTGATGGACTGTAATATGAGCTAGTAGAGTATACTAGGATACATTGGAGACTTTGGATGAAATCTAAAGAACCCAGAGAACTCAGGTGCTTTGCAGCAAGTGGTAGGAGCATGGATTTGAATGCTCCGCGGTTGGTCTTGGGCACCGCAGGACAAGACAGATTTGCAGGAATTGATCCCCAGAGTTCCCTGGGTGTCTTACCAAAATCTGAAACACCTGTGAAGAGCAGCCTTTACATCACTGGTGAGATCACAAGTGAAAAAGGACAGGCAGACTCTGGCTGCAGGGAGAGCAGTCTGTACTTCGAGTCTCATTTCAACAGAAGGAAACAACTAAACCTTTCCTCCTTTCACTAGGGTCAGTGATATTTGTATTTTTTCTTGTTGATACAGCGTTATGTGGCTCTATGTGTTGTGGCTGCAGAGCCTGTGACTTCCATCCTATTTTAATGAGATGACACTTGCACACTTCAGACTTAGCAGTTTTCCTTCATTTGGTTCACAAAAGGCTGCTTGGTCCCCTCCTTACCAGGAAGGGAACATTTCACTCCCTGCAAAGAAAGTCACAAGCATTCAGAAGCAATAGGAATCTTCACAGGTTCCCAGACTTGGTTCTAGGTTGAAGGTTTTTTGGTGGACAGTCATGCCTGATCACCTGAAAGCACAAGACAAAATGAAACACCTGAATTGCACTGTGCTTCAGTAAGATTATAGCCTTGAGTTGGCCTGTTGGCTTCTTAGCTAGTGCACAAGGCAAGTTCAGGCTACAGGAAAGGGAGTATGGAGGCTGAAACTGTTCAAAAATATGAAGTTGACACTAGTAACTGGGATTAAGTGCCTAGCTGATGCCTGACATCTACCCCAGCTCCACATCATCAACCATGATTTTTGTTGTCATTATAGATCTATTCTGGCATGGGGGGGAAGTTGGGGGGAATCAACTTTACTCCTTTTCTTTGCATGCTAAGTCCTCTTAGTTGGTCATGACAGACCAAGCTCTGACAGATCAAGCTCTCTGTGGAAGGCTTTGTTGGCAACTAGTATTGTGCACTTGGATACTTTTCTCCAGGAGGGGTCCTAGATTAATATGGCTAGACTGGCTACGGAGGCAAACATCTCTCAGCTTTCTTTCCCCTAGCCCTCTGGAGTTTCTATCCATGTGAGCTTGTTCCAGGTGTGGTAATATGGAACTTTTTTAATGAAGCCAAATGCTTTTTGTTGAGCACTGATGGATTGCAGTAGATATTTTGTGATACTGTAGCTCTGAAATTGCTGAAAGAGATTGAGTGGCAAATCTTCTTGTTGCAGAGTGAAAGAGCTTAGCCCTCATAATGGAGGTGGTGAAACACAGAACCAAATGGAGATTGAGAATGAGGAAACAGCAACCAGTGGAGAAAGCTCAGATCTTCAACATAATGTATGTGTGGGCAGTGGGCTGCAAAGATCTCAAAGCTGCAAACATCTTGCTGTTCTTACTTGAGCTGTTTTCTTGCAGCTCTCCAAGGATGAGGAGGAAGATCTCTCTCCCCACATGTTCAATTTCCGTGAGGCTGTGAGTCAAATTGGTGACCGGGAGGAGAAGGTTGTAGAACAGCTTCGAGAATTGAGACAGGTATGTGAAGAGGCAAGCCCAGCCTAAGCTGCCTTCTGTGTTGATAGAAGCTTGCCTTGTATGAGCCTAGTGCTACTGGATAGGCATGAGCTGTAATGCAAGATGTTAAGTGGTGTTACCTCTTCCTCGCTGCCAGCTTTTGCCTGTGGTTTCCTGCCCAACTGGTTAAACTGGGGAATTCTGGTGCTTGTGGCCAGCCAGTGCCCCTCCAACTAGCAACCTCCACTTGCTGCTAATGAGCACTGCCTGATATTTGTCTGTAGAAGCTCAGCTCTTTGAACCTGGCACACCAAATCAACAGAAACTCACTGAATTTCCAGAAAGTCAGTTTCTTACTATGTTCATTCTTTTCAATACAGAAAATGACTACTGAACTTGACTTCCTCCTGGGAATCACAGAGCAACCAGACTATGATCTTGAAACATTTGTGAACAGAGCTAAGTACTTCATAGAGGAGAGTGCGAGGAATTTCCATAGTGTCAGAGGTATGTTAATACTTCTTGAGATAGTGCCTACTCGAGATACGTTTTTGATCAGTGCTGTCACTAAGGTTTTCTTTTCTTCCCAAAGATCTGAAGTAACATCAGCATATCTAGGGAGGGTTGAGCAACCAGTCCTTCTGCATAGCATATAATTCTGATCACTTTCCTGGGTGATTACCAGGTCAGACCTGAAATGTCCTATTGTCTGCACTTTTTAAAGTAAAACTTTGGCTAGTGCCTTCCACATTGTTTTCAATGCCATGTAAAATTGCTCTCCCTTAAGCACAATGCAATACCCATTAAGATGAGTTGAAGTCTGTTTTGCAGGGCTATGAAGGTTTTACTTAAATAAGGCTGAAAACCATGGCACAAGAAAACCCCTGTTGAAAGGAAGTAGTGACTACTTAAACCTAAACAGCCCTAACTGTCCTTCTGCCTGAATGTAGTCAGAGTTGTGTATTTCCATTCACTGTGGAGGGAGGTAACAGAGGTCAATGTCCTGCCATTCTCTGCCTTACAGCCAGGGACATCTGGTCCTCTAGGACTCTCTGGGATGGTTGGATTATTGACTTGTTTTTTGTGGTTCTAGCTTGAACTGTAAGCCACAGGCTTGCAACTATTAATCAGTAGAAATGAAGTACAGCTGAAGAGCTTTATGGGACCAGGCAGCACCTAATGCTGGCTGAACAGTTCTTGCCCAGTTCTCTTCCTTCTGTGGCCCTTGCAGAGGGCAGCAGCTGAGCTGCTGAGAGGAACAGCTGGGCTGAGGAATTCAGCTTTCAGGCCAGGCCTGTGCCACTCCTGTCTTCCCTTACAGAAACACTGGATGCCCTGGTAGTCGCTATGCAACTGGAGGAGCAAGCCAGCAAGCAGATGAGAAAGCAGAAGCAGAGGCGTCAGTAAATACAGCAAAACCTGGTGCACAAGCAATCTTCTGTATGTCTTGCATGTTTGTCAGGGGCTTGTGTAACTGCTATCTTAAATGCAGTAGGATGTCTGCAGGTCAGGTGTGCCTGAGGGCAGTGAATGTGGCAGCCTCTCTCCATGTTCTGGTATCAGGGTACTCTGTAGAGACTCTGCTAGAAACAAACCCTTCAAGGTTTGGGGAGGTGGGTCTGAGAGACTGCTAGATACATCTAACATCTGGTCCTTCATTAGTGACAATGGTCTTTTCTAATAGAACTAGATAGGCATGTATAGTTTTCTAATGTACATGTAATTTTTGGTTCCAGATGTAACATCACAGAACTGTTGCAAGTCTCTTTTCTTGGAAGAAAACAGACAATACCTAATTGTTTAAAAAAAAAAAAATCAGTATTTTAAGAAGCTTTCTTGAAAAATAAATGTTCCTGTATTTAATTAACTTCTATCTTAAAATACATTTCTTGTTGACTTTGAAGTCTAACAGTCCCTGAAGACTGGTGGTGTTAGAGGTAGGCTGACTTCTTGGAGTAACTTTTTAAAGTCTTTACACTTGTAATGTTTGCATAAAAAAAAAAACCTTAAAATAAATGTTGTCTCCTAATTGAGATGCTGCTGGGTAGAAGTTGCCAAGAAAGGGTCAAGCAGGCACCCTCTCAACAAGTCTCCTGCACTTGAGCAAAGCTCAACACAGTGAATGGCTCAGTTCTGGCAGCAGGTAAGTGGGAAAGACCCTGTCACTCTCTTGTACCTATGGAGTCTCCTTAGGCTTCAAATGTAGCCCAGGATGTTACTTCATGTATTACTTCCATAAGCCCAGAGGCCAAATGGTCAATATGCCACATAGTAGTATTCAGCAGCCCACTGAAGTCTGTATTTGAGTAAATACAGCTCAGCTGCAGCAAGGTAGTGTCATGCTCCTTGTGTGGAGCCTCGGTCCTGGTGGGCTCCACACAACCTGTCCTCTGGGAAGGAGGAGGCAGAGAGCTGGGGTAGTGGAGAGGACTGGCAGACAGGAGGGATGTGATGCCGCCTGGGGTCCCCTGTTTGTTCATTTAACTCCAGGGTTTGTCCCTGACAGGGCGAAACACCCTTCTGAGCTCCAACTCCGGGATGCATATACACAAACATCAGATCACATAAGAAACAATCTACCATGACTGACTCTTCCTCTGACCCTCAGCCCTGGTCTCCTAGGCTGCCTTCCCCCTCTGAAATACAAGGGAGTAATTCATGGTAGATGTTACTTTAAAATGAATGGGGATGTGTAGGGCTGGAGAAGTGACTGTAACCCTAGCTTTGTACTTACCTTCTGTGGACTGAATCCTTGCAAAGTCTTTGGGGCTGTCCTCTATATTGGAGGCCAGTTCTTCAGCCTGGGCTGGATCTATGTTTGTGTACCAGGTCTCAGGACAGTCCTGGAAGAGGCAGCAATAATGTTAGGATGACTTGTACCATACTAAGATAGCAGCACATCTAGAGTGAAAGGGCAGAGTGGGTTTGGACTAAAACAAGGCAGTTCCCTTGCTCAGTCGTGCTGTTTCTGATTTTACTACCTTTTGGAAGTTTCTAACTTTAACCAGCGCTATCCTGGGGTGAGACTGAATGGGCCTGAGTGCAAAGAACAAAATGCTGTCTCTTGCTTCCTCCACCTTCCCTCTCTGGACCCAGTGTGGCTTGGTGTTCTGTATCACCAGCCCAGGAGCTACAGGCAGGAAGGACCTGGTTTGCAGGAGCCTAAGTCACCTCTTTATTTGTTCTGACACAGTTTCTGCTGTCACAGAAGTAGTTGGAGTCTGAGGTCTATCCTTGCTTTCTTTTGAGAGCAAGAGTTAGAAAAATGATCTTCCTGAACGTAGCCTGAAGGTGAACACTTCATCAAGGGGGCTTCATTCACTTCTGGGCTCTTATTCAAGCCTGTGTTTTGTTTTTCTTTTTTTCTTTTTTTTTGAAAAATACAGTCCCTACACCTCTGCAAGACAGATCAAGCTCCCAGTGTCACTGATAAACTCTGTAAGGGAGGCATGCTTACCATAAAGAGCTGGAACAGCCTGTGTCCTACTGCCTTCCTGACATGCTCCTCCACAAAGGGATATGTGCGGACAAAATACTGCAAAAGAACAGAGCTGATGAACAGGGAGAAGGGATGTGTGCACATGTGTATAGAGGTGGAGCTGCATGTCTGATGTGGCTCCAGATAACCTCAGTGTTATGTGCCAGGGACTCTCTTTTAGCTTCAGTGCTACTGACAGCGCTTCATGAACACACCAAGAGAGAACTTGTGGGTCCCTGCTCAAGCCCTACTTTGCCCTCTGCTGTCCCCCAGTGTCAGCCCACTGACAAAAGGAGAGAAGGTGTTTGCAGCTATGCTGTCTGTACCTCCTCAGGTGAATGGTGCACTGATGTGCTGCATTACCAGGTAGGTTTGTGAAACCCTTTTCACTCTGTTCCTCATTCAGCCCATTCCTTTCTACTGCCAGCATGGCCCTTCCTCTTCCCAACCATCACAGAGCTGTGTTGTGGCAGCTGATGCTCCTTATGCAGTACTAGCAGGATGAAACAAAACAGCCTGCTTCTAATTCTGTGCTAGCGTCTAGATCCAGGGGAACTGCCTTAACTCTGTCTGTGCTAGCTACCCATGGCAAGCTGGTGGGTACAACAGATGTGTGAGGGCAAACACTGGCTTCCCATACCCTCTGTAGTGACTGGCAGAAGGGAGGCAGTCAGGAGAGGAAGCACAGTTATTTCCTGAATAGAGTGCCACTCCTGCCTTTGTGAATAAGTCTAACACACCAAAAACCCTAAAGCAAAACAGTACAGGGAGCCTTTCTGTTCAAGTGTTCTGGAAAGGAGACCTCATGCTATGATATCGCCCACCATCGCACTCACCTCCAGGGAGAGGCTGGCATGTTTCTGGCTGGGTGTATGATCCAGGTTCCCAACAGCCACCATCAGGCTGTGCACCACTTTCAGCTGGATCAGCTCTTCAGCCACTTCTGCTGACTCCTTGGCTAATATGCTGCAATAACACAGGCTATCAGCCCCTACCCTGCACAGGGGAAGGGGCACACAACAAACTGAGCTGGGCTCTCTGGGTACAGATGTGGTGTGACTGCAGGGGGAAAAGCGGCATGTTCCTTCTTCTGCCTTGCCCCAGAGGCACTGATGGACAGGAGATGGGAAAAAAATCTTTTTAAAAAAACCATTTAGCTGTGTATGGGTTGTCAATCATTTAACGTGGTCTTGCTGAGAACTGGTTATTTGATTATTGGCAGGAACTTCCTGCTGTGTTATTAAGTTCTAGCAAGTTTCCTGCATGAACGTAAAAGAACCCAGGACTCAAAGTGGAAACACCACCAGTGTTACCGCTCTTGTGAGCGTGACCATGTCTCTGTACCCACTAAGCTCATCTCCCTTTGCAGGACTTTTTTTCTTCCTGGCACCTGCTCTTGCAGAAGTGTTCTCATAGCACTATCTTGTGGACACTGGAGGAAATTCATAATGAATGCACAAATGGCTAAATTTAAGGATTCTGCAGCCAACCATAGACACTAGATTCTTTCATTGGATGCCTGATGTCAAATAAGAGTCACTGCTTGCTGTGGCTCCCAGCTACGTGGAGAATACTCTCAGTCTTGAGCAATACAGCACCCTTCAGCCCTGCACCGTAGCAGCTTCCAGGAGGGATTGTCTGTGCACACAGAGCCGGAGCTGAGGGCATTCCACATCTCCCTATAACAATAAAGCCAAGCCCACTCCAGGGCGGTAGCACGGATGAGTGCTGCTACCTGTAGGCAGCAGCTCTGCCCGCACTCCTGAGCACACACCTCCCACCAGCCTCGTGCAGGGCTTGGCAGAGCTGCGCTGCTTAGCCAGGGAGCAGTGCCAGGGGGAAATGCTCGCTGGGAGGACCGTGTGCCAGTGCTTTTCTATCCAAAGGAAGATGCTAAGGTTGTTTTCACGCTCCAAATGTTCTTACCCAATGGCTTTTGCAGCAGCTGCCTGCTGAATGTACGCTGGCGTCGGCTCCCTCCGGTGCAGATCAGCTGGGTCTGCGTGAGGAACGTTAGGAGAGGGAGTGATGCGTGGCAACATTTCTAAGCTGGGAGAAAGGAGGGGAGGCGGTGCGTGAAAGCACTTCACCTCTCGGGGTTGGGGGTCCCCATCGCAGCAGGGATGGGGTCCGCTGTGCCCCGCAGCGGCCCCAGTTCGGCCCCTTTACCTCTGGCGGCGGTCTCCTCGCGGCGGGCGGGCGCTGTCCTCGCGGGGGGGCTCAGCGCGGCCACCAGGCCCGGCAGCAGCGGGGGCGGCGCCCGGCGGGACACGAGGGCCCGGAGCAGCTGCGTGGCTGCAGGAAAGGGGCGGCCGTGAGCGCCTCGCGGCCCCGCGCAGCCCCGCGCGCTGAAATGCAGCGCGGAGCCGCCCCACAGCACCAACGGCCGGGCGCGGCCGTTGGGCTCTAACAGCTGTAACCGCTACTACACGCTCGGTTCTATTTTTAACCAGAATACGGATAGCTCTGCCGAAGC
Organism: Penelope pileata; assembly: GCA_013396635.1. Lineage (NCBI taxonomy): Eukaryota > Metazoa > Chordata > Aves > Galliformes > Cracidae > Penelope > Penelope pileata. The sequence goes on along the minus strand of WBMW01001038.1, from coordinate 494,586 downwards.
AGAGCCTCGAAAAATTCCACGACACTCGTGCTTGTTCCTCTCCACGGAAATCTTTAGTAAAAGGCGAAAGATTTATACGATCTGAAGAGAAACCAGAGTATACCCTCACCTCT